>ONZH01004811.1:0-165356 GCA_900303285.1 Rhinella marina | reverse complement strand
CATAATTTGCAAATAAATTCTTTAAAAATCAGACAATATGATTTTCTGGATTTGTTTTCTCATTTTGTCTCTCATAGTTGAGGTCTACCTATGATGTCAATTTCAGGCCGACCTCATCTTTTTAAGTGGGAGAACTTGTACAATTGGTGGCTGACTAAATACTTTTTTTTCCCCACTGTATTTCAGAGACCTCTTCCATTGACCAAGCTCATACATGTGGTTCTCCAGTGTCCAAAGAGATCTACTGTACCTCTGTATGCCTCTGATTTCAGAGGTTTTCCGTATGTTATGTGACGGAAAAACATGCAACGTACCACTGGACACCGCAGTGTTGCTTCTAGGGGATGGGTGGTTTCATACTACGTTTTGCAGAGTCTGTTTGCAATATGCAGCAGGACACTCCCATTGTATATGTCAAATGAATTTATTGGCCCTATTAAACTTTTGGAAGTCAAAAGATTGCCCTTTTGGACTCTATCAAGCTGGTATATGATAGGAAACTATTTTTGTTGCTGCTAAGCAGGGGCGTAACTACCATAGCGGTAGACCATGCGACTACTATGGGGCCCAGGGCAAGAGGGTGCCCAGTCTTAGTTGGGATCATCTCCTCTTCTAGTGGAGGTGAAAGCTTGGTCAGGACCTTATCCTCTAAAGGAACAACTTTTAGCAAATGAGGCAGTGAAAACCCTTCTGTCCTGTGTGGGGGCCCTGGTTTGATCCTTGCTATGGGGCCCTTACTTCTTCTCTATGTACGCCACTGCTGCTAAGCTATTCCATACAGAAGGGCCCAGGTAAAAAGAAAATGCATTGTGAGTTTTTTTTTCCCCCCACAATTTGACCCTATCAGTGATGTGTACCAATGTATATATGTGGTAGGTATACAGTGGGAAATCCTCCTGATTTATACCTCCAGTGTGATATCACCAGTAAGCACATGGGGTGCCTACAGGTCAGAGGTCATATGGACACCACGTTCCCCCCTACAGGTTCGTCCGCTCAGCTCTACCATGTAAAGCTCTGGTATGAACAATGTGGTATTAATTGCACGCAGCTCCGTAACGTAGGCTCCAATGGCCATTAATCTACGGCGGTTTCTGTGCGTCAGAGAGGACAATTAATCAGTGAAAAAATGACTGGAAATTTGGGATCACCCATCCTGGTCTTCGTTAGGAACGTTGTCTGTTATGGTGGATTGTGGTTTCTAATTAAATTTGGATGTTTCCTGAAGTGCAAGGAAAATATATAATTATCCCATGTCAAGCATTCATCCTGACATTATAAGGGAAGCTGGATTTCTGGGCTCCACATAAAGAATCAGCTCAGATCATGTGGAAGCCATCTTCTCTGTACATCTCTACAAAATATAATTGGTGTAAATCTCTACAAATAACCCAAGCAGAAAGGGGATCTGTGTAAGGAATAATAACGGGGGTGTTTTTTGGTCTAGACAACAAAAAGTGAATATACTACACCCTCAGCACCACAAAGCTTTGAAGGTGAGCCAACTCATAGCATCGCTGAGGTAATTCTGAGAAAAATCTAAATATTTCCCAAAGAATAACTCAGCTTGTAGTGGTTTTATGTTACCTTGGGGGCCGCAAGCCACAGACTTGGACCAGAAAAGCCGTAGATGTTGCTATGCAGATAGCAAAACAAGATAAACCTTCAACGCCTTCCAAGACGAAACCCATCACACTAGTGATCCCAGCGTAAGCAGTTTAAGGGCCTGCAGATTATCTGCCGCGCGTCTGACTTTCCATCATCTTGGAGGGTCCTGGTCCATGCAGAGTCTGTCTTGAACACATAAATTTAACTAGGAGGTCTATGGAAAGAACATTAACTGTGGTCTGAAGTGTTCTCAGAGCAGTGTCCCATATCTGTACCTTGGTTCATTTTGTCTCATTTGTCCTGGAACCCAGATTCAGTTTAGGAAAGATTCATTTGTCAGGTAGGAAACAAGAAAAAGACCTGTCATTACAATATTTCTGCAGTGTACGCTGGAGAAGGGTATGGGTTTAGAGACATTCCTCACATGCTGTCCGTAGGCTTCCGTAAAAAAAAACAAAAATGTTTATAATATATATATATATATATTTTTTTTTTTAATTGTTAAATATTATATATATATTTTTTTTATTATATTGTTAATTAATATATTTTATATATATTTCATGAAATTCTTAAATATTCTTACTATTTTATTATATAATTATATTGTTAAATATTATATATATATATTATATATATTATTATATTGCTAAATATTGTATTTTTATTTCATATATTGTTAAATATTCTAATATATATATATTTATTGTTAAATATTCTATTATATATATTTATTTTTATTGTTAAATATTCTAATATATATATATATATTTTTTTTTTTTTTCTATTGTTAAATATTCTAATATGATTTTTTATTATATTGTCATTTTTTTTGTGGGATGTCCTGTAGGGAATAGTGCAGCAGACTGCGCTAACCCGTTCAGCTGAAAAAAAGATACTGTATACCAATAAATACCAGCATGGTGGAGGATTCACTTTTGGCCTCCGCCAGGTGAATGCATTTGACCTGTGGACCCAGGGCAAACATTAAACGACCACTGGAAATGCAATGTGGATTCAGCCAGGCCATTTAAAATGGACACACTGTGCTACACCTCGTGCACGGCCTGAAGGGGCACAACACTGTGTTCTCCCGACAGCAGATGCTAGGGTTGATAAGGATTAGGAAATTGTTTTTCAACATGCCCGACTGTTTTGTTTTTGGGAAGGTAAGCCGCCCACAGGAAGCCAAACACGCATGTGCCAGTCTTAGCCGCACTCTGAAAAACACAAACAATGAGGGTATTTGAGGAGGTTTCGCTTCTCCGCAGGCTCCGTACTATAAACAAGATCCAACCCTTTCCAAATACATGAAACTCAAGGTTATCCCAATACGCTCAAAGGCCAAACACAACTCCGCTATCTTTCTTTTTTTGGCAGTTGCTCGCTTCTTCGGTTAATTTTCGTACTACAGAAAATTGTGGTTCATTATATACGGACCCGGAAAAAAAAATTCCTCTGTTTCTTCTAGGCCCATGGAAAGACTGTCTCCAAGCGCTGGAAGACGGGCATGACACAAGTGGCATCTATTTGGTTAAAGCCGGAAAACACCAACAGATTGATGCAAGTGTGGTGTGACCAAAGACATGACCCTGGTGGCTGGATCGTCTCATCCAGAGAAGAGTCGATGGGTCAGTCAACTTCTTCAGAAACTGGGAGACGTATAAAGTGAGTACTTTCCGTTTCTTTTCCAATCCATGAGATTTAACTGTTCAGAATTTTTTCCATTTTAGAGAGTCTCCATTACTGTACTGGACAATTTTAGTCAGACTGTTCGACGATCGATCGCCCCATTAATAGATGGGGTTACCTCCAATACTAACACAACTACTGGTTCACACAACAGAGCTCGGTACGGGAAACATAGCCCTTGTGTCAGACGATATCTCTGGGGCCCACCATGGTTCCCCACTCCTGAACTGACTTCATCATGGTGATTTATGACTATGTCAGTTCATATCTGATCATGGGTTTATTGTACATGATAATGTTGTGATGATGCGAGTACAGTACAACAGAGCCGCGATCAACCAGATAGGAACTATCATAAATCTCTATGATATGGTCAGTTCTTCTCAAGGGAGCCGCAGTTGGTCCGGACGATCGTGTTCTCAGGACCGAGCACGGTCTTGTGAATCAGCCCTAAATGATACCTGTCTTTACGTTTATGTAATCGTCAATGAGACGTGCGGATTTCAGTGGTCAGTCACCAATGAGCCAATATTAAGTGGCTGCTGAGAACCTATGCATAACCATTGCAGCAAGGGCCTGGAAAGGAGTCATGGCTACTGAGAAGTCACGGTTATTCATGAGCTCACACTGTCTTCATCCACCCATGGAGGAGAAAACCAAGCAGAAAACTCCCAGTCACCGGTGGGTGGGCAGGGGATAATCCTGACTTCTCAGACAGGTCATTATTTGGGAGGGAGGCTTTGCACACTAGGGTCTTCACCGTTAACCTTTGACTCTGTGCTGATAAATGGAGTTGGCGTGTATTACTAATTAAAAACAAGGACAGCGAGAAAAGTACAAATTGGAACCTGAAGGTGGAGGTGGCCACTTAGTTTAGGCCAACCGGTTAGCTTTTCCTATGGAGCTGCTTGTTCTACCTGGAGATGGTGACTCCTTCTGTTTCTGTTCACAGCAAGGATTCGGTAACATTGATGGAGAATACTGGCTGGGACTTGAAAACATCTACTGGTTAACGAATCAAGCCAATTACAAGTTACTAGTCACCATGGAGGACTGGCAAGGACGCAAGGTCTTCGCAGAGTACGCCAGCTTCCGTCTGGAACCAGAAAGTGAATTTTACAAACTGAGGTTGGGACGGTATAATGGCAATGCCGGAGATTCCTTCACGTGGCACAACGGCAAGCAGTTCACCACCCTGGATAGAGATCATGATGTATATACAGGTAAAGACGTAGGGGGTAATTTACATATTTCTGGCACAGATTGAAGTGCTGGGGTTTAAAAAAAAGTGGGCATGGTGTTGGCAGGGAAGGGGACGAGCCGGCAGACCTGTCTCATCCATCAAGGGAGCTGTCTTCCATGTAGACTGGTGCTGGGTACGCTGAGGTTATATAGAGGCCGGCGCCTCTTCATAACTCCGGAAGATCCACCACCAGCACCAAGGGGTATTAAGACCGGCGTCTAAAAGTAAAGGTCGGGCAACCTTACTTTATCTTTGTAAACCCACAGGTGTATTGGTGATACCTTACGAATTATTTTTCCCCTCTTCTAGGTAACTGTGCCCACTACCAAAAAGGTGGATGGTGGTATAACGCCTGCGCTCACTCCAACCTCAATGGAGTCTGGTACAGGGGAGGACATTACCGCAGCCGCTATCAAGATGGCGTTTACTGGGCCGAATTCCGAGGCGGTTCATACTCATTAAAGAAGGTTGTTATGATGATCAGGCCAAACCCCAACACTTTCCATTGAAAAGGTTAAAAACAAAGACTCGTTCCACTATTGGAAACGTCGTACTGTAGTAATTTCCCTTGTAGAATCGGAGATCGCAACGACAGACACATAGACTGAACTGTCCGCCAGTACTGTAAGATGATGTACAAATATCTAGTCAATGCTATTGACCTCTTCTTGTAAACCATTACTTCATAAGTCTTACCAAATACGTTGGGCGAACCGAAACTGTCGTCCCGGACTCACGGACTTTTTTAATTTTTTTGCTTTTTCCTCAACCCAAAACCAGCCCCTTAGCAAACATACGCAGTAAAAAGTATAGCTAATATTGTCACATATGTAACCACAGCTTAGGATATTTTGAAGTACTATGTACTGAGATGCATCTTGTATTATCTTTTTGGATTATTTTGACACAGGAAGCGCCTCCAATTGATCTAATATAGCAGTGAATGTAGAAAGCTAAGCTAGTCTTCTTCTCAGTATGTTGCTTTATATTTTACTTACCAACTATAGCAAAGAGGATAAACTGTAATAAACTACATGTTAGGACTTACACAACGGAGGTCTCTGTCCCTAACCATGGAGAGCTTCCCCCACACTCCTATTCAGGACATACAATAATTTCAGTCCGCTCATGGACTCATCACGTACTGTATCTACGTACCCACCTCCGTTGTGTGACCTCTACGACATCCATTCTTCATCAGGGAACTACACGTTTTGCTATAACCGAACAACCTACCTGTACAGTATATAGAGAACTATGTACATATATATTTTTGCAGTAACGAAAAACATACATACATTATCCCCAAACCACGTTCCTCACCGAAACCTGCACAGCTGCCGTTCTAAAATTCGTTTCTAATCTACATCTTTTAAAATGCGGCATCCAACTTTGCAGGCAAATGAAGGGTGCCATCTACATATTTAATGGTATGTAAAGAACTATAAATGAATTCACTTTTTCTAATAAAAAAAAAATCATGTTTTTGCAAATAAATGTGTTTAAATTTGACAGCATCATACTTCATATTTATTCTAAATTGCCAAGAAAAGTGCTATTGGAAAGATGAGATTTTATACCACATTACTGAGGACATTTACTATGTAATTAATAAAGTTTCCATATAAAATGGTTTCCAAATTTGTTGACGATTTTCAAAACAGACTGGGTGCGTTTCTGTTGCCTGTACTATGGGAGCACATATCATATGGCGATTTACCTTGCTCTTCATGGCACTAGACCCACAGACAGCTTTGGATTGGCAAAAATGCATATACGAAAACCGGCCTAATGTGAATTTTACAAAATGTGGAAAACAAAACGTTGTGAATTGATAATAAGTGACTACAGGAGACTTCATTTTTAGCTTTGCACTACTGGGTACTGGAGAAAAATCTAGTAGCTTATATCTAAAAAAATGGTTTGAGTCTCCTCAATCTGTTGCAAGTAATCAGTATGAACCTCCTCACTTATAGGCCTGATATGGAGGTTTGCACTTGAGACTAAATCTTACAGGGCTAGTCAGGATTAAAAAAAGAAGGCCCCATACAGCACCACTAGTTCTTGCGTATTGCAGCATTTCCCCCTTTTAAGTGAATGGGGCTTAGACACCAGCCCCATGGACATAGAAGTGGCGCTATTCCTGTACGAAAGCAGACCCTGGTTTTACATTAAATCCTGGAAAACCCTACTACCTACTATTAAGATCAGTTTTGAAATAGTGCAAATAAAAGGAATTATTGGGCGGTAAGTTTTACTGTGTGCCATATGATGGCGGCATAGTTAGGCAAATGTGACCAGTTTTTGCAAGGCACCGCCTAGTAACTATAGGGGCTGCAGTATGAATAAATCTAATGAAACATTTTAGGCCAGTAAAATCTCCTCCTGATAAATCATGCCCACATTTTCAGTTTAAGCATAAGGTAAACAGAGATTTTTTTTTTTTTGTCTAATCTACCAGTAACTTTTTGCAAATTTTTTAAATTTTTTTGCAAGCTGCAACTTCTTTATGCCAAAAAACTGATAATTTCCTCCCAATAGCTGTTCTACTCAATATCCCTCAATGCTAGCCTGAAACTTAAAATTTTCAATGCAAAAAAAAAAACGTGCAACTCTCCCTCAAGTGCTATCCTGGAGCTGTAGGCAGTCTACACAGAACACTTCATTTAATATCCAGGATATACCAGGATAGGTCATCAGTATCTGATTGGTGGGGGTCAGACACCGGGACCCCCGCCGATCAGCTGTTGGAGAAGGCACCGGCGCTCCCGGCCTTCCCTCAGCTTTTCCTAGGCCAGTGAAGTCAAGTTCATTGGTCACGTGGCCTAGGAGAGGCTCAGCCCCATTCAAGTAAACGGGGCTGAGTGCGATACCAAGCACGACCACTATACAACCTACGGCGCTGTGCTTGAGCGGGGAGAAGATAGCGGTGCTCACAGGAGTGCCGGTACCTTCTCAATCAGCTGATCGTGGGGGTCCCGGCTGTCGGACCCCCACCGATCAGATACTGATGAACTATCCTGAGGATAGGTCATCAGTAAAAAAATTCTGGAAACACCCTTTAAGTATACTGCCATCAGCTCCATGTAAAGAAGCGACATCAGCAATAAAAGGACTGTTTAATTTGTGTTAGGGACTATTCACACAACCGTATATGTTTAAGTCCGCATCTATTCCGCAAAATGCGGACCCATTCATTTCAAAGGGGCTGCTAAAGATGGAGACAGCACACCGTGAGTTATCCGCATCCGTAATTGCGGACAATAGGCATTTCTATCATAGGGTTGGCCGTTCTGTTCTGCATTTTGTACACAGCTGGTATTCGTGTTTTGCGGATCCACAACATTTGTGGACAGCAAAAACGGATATGGTCGTCGGAATGAGCCCTTAAACTGTACATCATATATACTGCAAACCTAGAAGCAATTCTCCCTGCAGCGCCACCACAGGGGGGAATGAAACATTTAATGTGTTTTAATTCAAATCACTGCACTGGTTTGAAGTATACATGACCTCTAGTAAGAACCTATACACACAAAATAATATTTAAAAAAAAACCCTTATTTTTAGACCATCTCTTTGTATTATTCCATTCTCAAAATGAAGTGCAAATCACTCGTTCACTTGGAAACGTCAGAGATCACACACAAAATACATCTCTAGTAAGAAGAAATCAGAGTAGTGAGGCGAGATGAGGAGGAGGAGGAAGACGGGCCCTGGCTCAGCGGAGTGGGGGGGGGGATATATGGGGATAAGATGGGCTGAGTTACCGCTCTGTACATACTTCTGTTTGCTCCCTGGACAAAGCTCAGAAAGCCTTCCCTGTGATATGTGTTAAAGTAAATTTGCACGTTCTTAGCGGACTAATTCCTATGGAAACTTTCTCGTTTTCTTGGCCAGTGGTTTCTCTAATGGTGTGCGTGTGGGTTTGAGCCCCGCAGGTCAGCTCGGGATAACAGGCTACGCTTCCAGGCGTCTTTAAACCAAGCGCTGCATCAAATATGACAGGTCATGTATGCGCTCATCGGCACGGAGGGTAACAGCAGGAACCCCGCCATGACAGTGATTAGACAATTGGCCTGGTGGTAAGAAGCACACGTGTAATTGAGATTAAAAGCAAAAAATAAAAAATATATTAAAGCCTCACAGTGAACATCCAAGGATCTCACTATTTAGTCTTTCGACCTAGAGAGATTATCATCCATCGCAGAAGGAGGAGGACCTTAAGAAAATAGATTTCATTTTAAAGGGAGTCTTTCACCCATATCTGGGATGTGTCTGCAATCTTCTGTGGGGCGCTGCTGTTAGTTATAGGTGAAAAACAGGTGACAGACTCCCTTTAACCTCAATTGGACGCATGCTGGATTCTACAGAAAGAGCCAAGTATTCGTATACCGGTGTACCGACGTGGACTTTTTCCTGCACCGCCAGAGCAGAGAGTCTGAAAATACGGTGAGCTGAGCAATATTTTATCACAGGGGCAACAATCACAGACCTTGGGAGATCAATTGCCCCATGGAAACACGTCTTTTACTTGTTTTTTCTTTTAATGAATCATTGGGGGTAATAAAAAAAAAATTAAAAAAAATAAAATATTATTATTATTAATTTTTTATTTTATATATATATATATATATATATATATATACACAAATTTTTATATTATAAAAAATTATAATATATGTTTATTTTTAAAAAATTTTTATTACCCCCAATGATTCATTAAAAGTAAAAACAAGTAAAAGACGGATATATATAAATAAATAAATATATATATATATATATATATATATATATATACACACACACACACATACATTTTTAGATATGGGCAGAAATGTGTCAAAAATATAAGAAGCGTTATGCACTTCACCGATCCCCGCCACTACTCTTCTGACGCTCACTAGGTGACTATGGACCTTTCTTCTTCCATACCCGCTAAGAGACGTCCGCCCACTCAATCATGGCATGAGGAGGGTCACTGGCAGATGCCCAGCACACATGTAACAGGTCAGCCAGTTTCATGGGTACAAAACTGCTGACAGATGCCCTTTGAATATGCTGATCTTTGGCACCAAAGCGTTGAGGTGGGACCAAAAAGTGGAGACCAGCGGGAAACTGGTACGCAGCAAAACAGCAGCGCCTGGGGAGCGGTGAAGGGCGTAAAGAATGTTTTATTTTTTACACCATCCTGCCAATTATCCCGTCCGATAGGCGCAGTTTGATCTCTAGGATCCTCACTGAGAACAAGGGGCTCAGTAATCCATTCGGAGCAGCAAGGAGGAAAGTGAGCGCCGTCCCTCTCCAGAGAAATGAATGGGAGCATCTGAGATGTGTTGATTTAGCGGTTTCTGATGGTAGCTTCCATCTCTATAGGGAACGATAGCACACAGAAGCAATGAACCTTTAGTAAATATAAGCCTCGGGTCTTCTTCCTCTATCAATTTACTAAGCATTTGGTTCACACTTTCCATACTGGGAGAGAGCTCATATGGCTTGCTACATCATTGCTGCCATCCTACTTTCCATGTCTCCTGAACGGCAAAGCAATGATAACCCCCTGCCATACGGACTTACCATCCGGGACTCTAAGCAGTGGGACGTGTAACGGCTGTTGTGGGTTAGGGCTTCTATGTCCTGCACATGGTCTTGCGGAAATTCTGCACAAATTTCTGTGTGGATTTCTATGAGTTTCCACATCAAATCCAAACCAAAAGCTGCATGTGTTACCTGCCGTTTTTTTTTGGTGTGGGTTTTGGCGGCAGATTTTCCGCAGATCTCATCTTTGCAATAAAAAAGGCACACAGAATTGACACGCTGCGGATTTCAAAACCTGCACAACACATCAATTTCTGCATGGAAAAAATACAAAGTGTACATGAGATTTATCTAATCTCATACGCTGTGATTTTAGCGAAGTGCGCAGGTAGCCGTAAGGTGGGGGGTTAAAGGGGGATACTCTCTTTATCTGAATAGGAAAGCAGAAATCCTGGAGTCTTCTCCAGCAGCACGGGGTAAAAAATGACATCCTGAGATGAGAGTCTTTGACTCCCTGCCCAGAAGCAAGTAATCCGTTCCCATTCAGCAGCTTGTATATACTGACAGAACGATATTATGATCGCAGACAGACCCCAGTCTTCGGCTCTAAAACTTTCCTCTGAGCCGGCCAACGTTTAGGATCATTTCACCGGTAAATACATACAAAGCTGTGAAAGTGTCTATGTCGTATTAAGTGACTTTTCTGACTATTGCAAGTTAGCACTATTTGCAAAGTTGAGGTGCTGATGGCGTGCCAAACCCCAAATGCCCATCATCCTCGGCAACTTCAACGCTTAGGTTTATCCACTTGACACGAGAGAAGGGGTGATGTCATAAGGCCTGGGAGCAGTAAAGAACAGCATGCTCACACAGACCACACCGACAAAACACAACATCTGTGAAGGTCGGGATGGATGGACTGGAGACATTCAGCTCCGGGGTCTATAAACCAGGACATGACATCCTCCATTACTGCTTCTTTCTATAACCTGGAGTACACAATGTTTATTGGGTGTCTCAGGTACAAAATTCTTCAAAGATGTTGACGTTTTTTAGCAAAGCTTTGATGGAAGCTGGAGCGCAGTGGAAGGATGGAGATACAATGTAAGGCCTCATTCAGACGACCGTATATTTGCGGGTCCGCATTATTGCGGACCCGCAAATATATGGGGACCGCCCGGCGTGTGTTCCGCAGCGCTCGGAACACACGCCGTGCGGCCCCATTGAAAATTCCTATACTTGTCCGTGAGTACGGACAAGTATAGGACATGTTCTATCTTTTTATGCGGAGCCGCGGCTGTGCGCTCCCATAGAGGTGAATGGGGCTGCATGTATTCCGCAATTTTGCGGAATACATACGGCCCCATTCATACAGTCGTGTGAATGGGGCCTAAAGGGCATCTGTCAGCAGCTTTGTACCTATGACGCTGGCTGATCTGTTGGCAGCTGTGTTGGTCCCATGTTCATATGTGCCCACATTGCTGCGAAATATGATGTTTTACTATATGCAAATGAGCCTCTAGGAGCAACGGGGGCGTTACCGTTACACCTAGAGGCTCTGCTCTCTCTGCAACTGCCGCATTACATTTACTCTGCTTGGTCCTGTCAATCAAAGTGGAGAGGGCGCAGCAGTTGCAGAAAGAGCAGAGCCTCTAGGTGTAATGGTAACGCCCCCGTTGCTCCTAGAGGCTCATTTGCATATATTAAAAGTTAATTTTTCTGAGCAATGCGGGCACAACAGCTGAATGAGCTTTCAAAGGGGCTGTCCCTTCACGTGGGGACCATGAGGTGGCGGGGAAACAGTAGAAAGGGCTGGCGCTCCGCTGCTTCCATTCGCTACAATGGGAGCTACGGGCTACTCCGACGCTTCCCCAGCCACCTAGTGGTCGGCCACTTAGGCCTATCTTACCTTTCGTAACCACGAGATGAGATAACGCCTTTAAGTTCTCATGCAAACCAGCCTATTCTTTATCCATGTGCTTCAAATATTATTTGCGGATAGCACACCGTCCCATCCTTTTCTACCGGCCCGTGCTCACATCCATATTTTTTTTATTGCGTATCCGCGTGGCCATAACGCAAATTGTAGAACATGTCCTATTCCGGTCCAAATTATGGATGAGAATAGTCGTTTCGATTGATGGGAGTGAGAAAACATGCGTGACGCACACGGAAGATATCATTATTTTGCAGATTCATTGCATCTGGATCAAAATACGGACACGGGCTATTACCACCTGGGCATTGTGGGCAATAGGTCTCGAGGCCTCGGTGAATGGAGCGTTCGCTGCGCAGGCGCTGCTCTCTTCAATCACTTCTATGGGAGTTCTGAAAATAGCGGAGATGGGGCCGCAGCGGTGGACATGCCATGTCCAGATGGGAATAACCCCTCGACCTCTCATTATACAGCAAGTTAAAAGGAAGAGAAGACTCTTCTTAGCTGTCAGACGCCATGTTGAATCATGCTCAGCTCGTAGGTGGGTGTGATTCCTTTACATAAGGACGTCCAGCCTGTAGTAAACTGATTAACAGACACATCACAGGGACGGAGAAGCTACAAGTCGGGTCAGATCGCACATGGCTAATGCACATTCGAGCTGCCGAGTCCAGTCTTTCAGGAGACAGCGAATAATTGACTGCTACAAGAGGAGGCTCCTAAATCATACGTCTGCCGCTGTCATCCAGCCGCAAACTGACGGGTCGTGCAATATTTTCCAGCGTTTTCAGTGCAATATGAAACACAGATGGCCCAGAGCAGAGGCGCATGGAAGGGGATCTGGGTAATCTTTCTTTGTCTTTACATCACAGATGAAAAACTCCAAAGACAAGATATTCCACAAACGCAAAGCTCCCTCGAAAACAGACGTCAGACGCTGATTAATCAAACTGATTAATTCTCGTCTTTTTCTGTAGATAAATATTTCAGGACTTTGGAAACAAACGTGGTTTCAGAAACCACAGGGCTCGACACAAAGCAGCTGTAGCCGAGTCCTAAAGCCGGCCATACATTTTCAGTAGCGGTTGTCTAAACACTCGCTCAGCCGACAGCTATTCCCAAAAACTTCTCGTAGACATGCATGCTTGGTTCAATGGGGAAATGGGAATAAGCCACTGCCAGACTGCACTGGTGTATTGGACGTGTTAAAATCCTTCTCCCAACCCCTGACCTTTCATATACATTAATCAGGCATCCCCAAACTGCGGCCCTCCAGATGTTGCAAAACTACAACTCCCAGCATGCCCGGATGGCCTACAGCTATCACCCTACAGCAGGGCATGGTGGGAGTTGTAGTTTTACAACAGCTGGAGGGCCGCAGTTTGGGGATGCCTGCATGACATGGTCGGCCCGGTTCAGTCATGTTTGGGGAGGGGACACATTAAGTGGACATTCATTGAAGCTCGTTCAAGGGAAGAGTGGAGGAGCCGATTATATTAAAGGGGTTGCCCCATCACATACAATGGGGTATTGCCCCATGTCTGATAGGACGGGGTTCCACCTCTGGGACCTGCACCTATGGAGAGAACAGAGCGGGGAGAGCGGTGGCTGGAGGACCTCGGGTTTCCGGCCACCGCCAAGTGCTCTCCCCATACAAGTGAAGGGGAGCGCACCGCACGTGCACGGCCACTGCTCCCAACCCCTTTTAACTAAACAGATTTCAGGTCTCACTTTTCAGATGTTATGGTAGGATTTTTGTATGATCCCTATAGAAGGGATGTAATGTTGTCTGCAATGCTCCAAATCGTAAAATTCCAGTCTAGGAGTAAAGACATGACTTCTATTTGAGTCTTCCTCTTCTGACCCCAAATGACAGGAGATCCCTTTTATTAGTGTTACCCTTAAAACCTAAAATACAAATGAGCCAATAGGATGGTGACAGTGATGTATATATCTTCATAGTATGCATCTGGACGCAATTAAGATACTCTAGGAAAGCCTTTGTCCCCTCTGCAGCCATCCAGCTTTCATAGCAAATAGTGCAACCTACAGTAGGTGTATCCAAGATTTAAAGGGGTATTCCCATCTCACACAGTGGGGGTTGTCCCATGAAAAATATTCTGCATTTTTTGAACCCTCACCTGTATCTGAAAACTTTTGTAATTGCATGTAATTAAAAATTCTGTATAGCTACGGAGTTATTCAATAAAATGTATCTGTATATAGCCACTTAATTTCTTATTTATTTGACCTGCTCACTGAGAAGGCCATACATGCTCAGTTTCATCCTTCAACTGCCTCCTGAGCTGTGATAGGGAGGGCTGAGACACGCCTCCTGAGCTGTGATAGGGAGAGCTGAGACACGCCTCCTGAGCTGTGATAGGGAGAGCTGAGACACGCCTCCTGAGCTGTGATGGGGAGAGCTGAGACACGCCTCCTGAGCTGTGATAGGGAGAGCTGAGACACGCCTCCTGAGCTGTGAGAGGGAGAGCTGAGACACGCCTCCTGAGCTGTGAGAGGGAGAGCTGAGACACGCCTCCTGAGCTGTGATAGGGAGAGCTGAGACACGCCTCCTGAGCTGTGATAGGGAGAGCTGAGACACGCCTCCTGAGCTGTGATAGGGAGAGCTGCGACACGCCTCCTAAGCTGTCATAGGGAGAGCTGAGACACGCCTCCTGAGCTGTGATAGGGAGAGCTGAGACACGCCTCCTGCTCTGTGATATGGAGAGCTGAGACACGCCCCCTGAGCTGTGATAGGGAGACCTTGGACACGCCTCCTGAGCTGAAGCAGAAAAGACACTCCCCTTGAGCTGTCAGCTTGAAATAAATCCTCAGAGCAATGAATGTGGAGATCTCTGGATCCATGTGAGGTACAGGGATGGTTCTAGCTTTGTTAGAAAGGTATTGCCATGGACTATATGATGTCTGATTTTCATTTTTTACATTATTTGCGGGATAACGCCTTTAAAGGGAATCTAACTCTGTGTACTGAGGCACATGGACTGTGCATGGAGCCGAAGGAAATCAGTACGTCACCGCACAGACGCCATGCACATCTTGCCAAGCGCTGCAGAGCAGGCCCACACATCCAGCTGCTTGAGTCATCATGTTGTGGTAAGGCCCCATTCACATCACGTTTTGGTTCTGGTTAGCATGTGCGCTGGGAAAACTCACAAGATACAAACTAAACATGTCCATAGGGGTCCATTAGTCAGACGAAGGCCTTCGTCTTGCTGGTATATATCCGTATATCACAAAAAACAAAAGGTATGGATGAGCGCAGAAAAACGCCATGGATATGTCTTTATTTCTACAAAACTTAGAAAGCAAAAGTGAATGAAACAAGAAATATAAAAGAAAAAGGAAACGGCAATTCTCATGGATGTGTGGGCCAGAAAACCTCATACATTCTCCGGCCGTATAATTTACAACCCGGTGTAATTTGCGGCCTCCACCACGAATGTGCTGATCTCGCAGGATTTTGAGCATAAAAGTCTAAAGATCTTGGCAACTTAAGAAAAATCTATTACTCAAATCATCATCTGTGACTTTCTGGAAACTTTTTATTCACCGTCCCGTGATATAAGATCTGCGAGGAATTTTACTTTTTCATATTTAATACGGTATCGCAAAAAAAGACAGAGGATTAGGCCGGCTTCACATCACGTTTTTCCCTTCCGTTTAACGTATACAAAAAAAAGGGTAAACCTTCAACAGATGTGCCATATGGTCGCATCCATTCACCATAGAATTCAATTGAAAAAAAAAGTATACTTTTTTTTTTACCATTGGAAAAAAAAAAAAAAGGGTGAGTGTTTTTTACCGGACTGCGCAGGACACAAGAGCGCGGCGCCCTGTGTCTTTTTTTCTTAAATCCTTTTTTTCGTATAAGTCAAACGGAGTCATAAAACGTTATGTGAACCCACCCTTAAGGCTCATACACATGACCGTATGAATTGTTTTTTCCGCAAAAAAATAGATCCATAAAAAATACACGACATTCGCGTGAAAAACGTATTTTGCAGAACAGAACAGCTGGCCCCTAATAGAACAGTCCTGTCCTTGTCTGTAATGCGGACAATAATAGGACATGTTCACTTTCTTTGCGGAACAGACATATGGAAACGGAACGCACACGGAGTAACTTCCGTTTTTTTGCAGCCCCATTGAAATGAATGGTTCCGCATACGGTCCGCAATAATAAAGGAATGAACTAGGAAAGAAAATACGTTTGTGTGCATGAGCCCTTAAAGGGGTATTCCCACACCTATGGGACCCGCACCTATATCGAGAATGGAGCGGGGGCGCTGCGTCCGGAGAACCTCACTACCAGGCGCAGCTCCCCGCTTCTCCAATAGAAATTAATGGGAGCGCACCGCGCATGCGCAGCCACCGCTCCCATTCATTTATATGGAGCCAATGGAAATAGCTGAGCCAACGCTTGGTTATTTTCGGCGGCCCCATAGAAATGAATGGAGGGCGGCTGCGCATGTGCAGTGCGCCCTCCGTTCATTTCCCGGCTGCATTCTCTATATAGGTGCGGGTCCCAGAGGTGGGACCCGCACCTATGAGACAATGGGGGCATATCATAGCAATATGCCCCCATTGTCTAAGATGGGAATAATGATGGGGGTCATTATCGAACATTTTTATGCCAGTTTATTAAGACGTTTTAAGACCATTTATTTCAACGCTTTAAACAACCACGTGACAATGTTTTCTTGCACAGGGGTTTTTGCAACACGTTTGACGCCTGGGAGAGTAGAGGGAGTGGTGGGGGTCAGGACAAATTTACCCTCTTTTATGCCTGAAAACTAATCCAGTTGGGTGCACGGACTGCCAGATGCCTCGTCATAAGTTAGCTGAATCCTCCGGCAGCGCAGACCGGCCTTTGTAGATGACCCCCACTATATCACCTCTGGTTTTTTTTAATGCACTCGTTGGTTTGGCTTCAAATACTGCATCAGAAAACCTGAGCGTGAAAAACCAGAACGTTCACATGGAGTTAAAGCCAGTGGAGGAGATTTATCAAAACTGGAGTGAAGGAAAACATAGCAACCAATCAGATCCCACCTTTCATTGTTCAGCGCTCCTTTGGAAAATGAAAAGTGCAATCTGATTGGTTGTTATGGACGACAAAGCCAGTTTTCCTTTACACCAGTTTTGATAAATCTCTCCCAGCTGACACTGAGGAAGAAGAAAATCAGGAGCTGAATCTGCTTCAAAATCAGCTTGTCTTCCAAGTTGATTTTGGAGGCGGCTTTGTGTATTACAAGCAGCTTTTGGCGCAGATTGTAAAGCTGTTTTTCCCGCTTCCCGTTGATTGAAAAGGATTTTCACAGCTGAATCTGCCTGAAGATAAATGACGGCGCTTTTTTTCGGCCTGCTGAAAAGTATCAGGCCTGTTGAAAACTCAATGGGCACTGCTGCTACATTCAGGGTGGGGGTCCGGGCAGTCGGACCCCCAGCAATCAGCTAGTTATTCCCTATTCTGTGGATAGGGGATACATTATACCCCATTTAAGGAACAGGGCGCTTTCGTGAGCAGCATATTAGCACGGCCAGACCTTCAATCTCTGAATACAAACACTGGAGGAGATTCACTATTGAAAACGCGCCTGTCTTGTATCACATTTACTAACTGGTTTACACACTTTTGTAAGCATTTTAAGCTTCTTCTGACAAAGGGGCGTGTCCTAAATGTGCCTCCATGTGCCAAAAATGTACCTCAATTTTTTTTTTTAGAGTGAAACTATGAAAACTTACTGGTGGATCCTGAAAACAGGGGGACCTCCCTCTGATCAATTCTCTACTTAGGGCTCACGCAGACAACCGCGGTTTTTGTCCGCATCCGATCCACATTTTTTGCGGGATGGGTTCAGACCCATTCATTTCAATGGGGTCACAAAAGATGCGGACAGTACACTGCGTGCTGTCCACATCCACATATTCTTGTCCGTTTTGCAGACAAGAATGGGCAGTTCTAACTGGGGGCAGGATGTACCGTTCCGCAAAATGCAGAACGTACACGGCCGGTATCCGCGTTTCGCAATCCGTAATTTGTGGACCACAAAAACTTTTGTGGCTGTGTGCATGAACACGGTGGTCAGCCGGACAAAAAAAAAAAAAAACAGTGGTTGCAAGGCAATGCCAAGCAGCACAAGAAGAGAAATAACGTATTTGACTACATTGTAACATTTATACTGAAACACGAGGGGCAATGATAGATTATGAATTTGCTATTTATGCAATTGTTTTGTCTAAGGTTCACTTTGCAGCATCAGGTGTACAATACTTTTGAGATAGCGCTTACGGCAGTGTGTGGACAGGGACTTAGACTTTGCAGCACAAAACTGAAATCGCCTATAATAAAATGCAGTCCTTTGTCCCATCCCCGGAATATAATGTACCAAAATAGCTTGTACCCAAACCACACTTTATGCACATTAACCAAACTCGGCGAGGTCCTCCGTATTAATAACCGCCTGCTTAATGTGAAAATCCAATGTTTACAGACGTCAGCTAACCGTGACCAAGAGGAATCAGTGATGCCATTGTACGCACGCAAGGCTTGAGCGTGTATTACGGGGTAAAGCCTGTATGGTGGATCTGTCAGGACGCACATGGTGCCCTGTCTAAGAGCAGCCGCATGATGGAGCTGCTAAGAAGACCGGTGAAGCTGCGCTGTATAAGAATGTAGCTGGACATTTATTGTGCCATTTACGCCTCTATTTTAGGGCCCATTCAGATGGCCGTGTGAACGAGTCTGCACCCATTCTGCAATTTTGCGGAACGGGTGCGGACCCATTCATTTCAACGGGGCCGCAAAAGATGCAGACAGCAGACCATGTCCGCATCGGTGGTTAGGTAAGCGCTGTCCTATTCTTGTCAGCAATTGTGGACAAGAATAGGCATTTTCTATTTTAGCAATTTGCGGATCCGCAAAACACTGCGGCCGTCTGAATGAGGCCTTATGTCTGTTGCACAGCCTGTGGGAGGATGCGCCAATCTATGCCAACGCCGCAGCATAACTTTGGTGCATCCTCCGGCTGTGCGAGGTAATCAAGACCCACAACAGAGAGGTCAGTTTTGATAAATGTCCCCCTTAGCGAGTGCTAACCATGGGTCAGACGCTTACCTAAATACGGGATGGACGGGACCATCTTCAGGCTTCGGATGTAGTCTCTCGTGCGCTTGTAATTATCCTCCTTAGAGAGCAGGTAATCCAGTTTATCAAAAGTGGTCTTGTCCTTCCGATTCAGCAGCTGAGGAAATACAGAAGTAAAATGTAATCAGCCAAATCCAAGCAATTTTTCACCATATAACTAACAGCAGTGCCCCACAGAAGATTGGATACACATCTCAGACATATCTGTGTGCACTGTGTGCTTTTATTTCATGTCCAGGAAAAGCACTTTTATTCTGCTGGAAAACAGCTCCCAAGTGCCCAGCTGAAAATGAAAGTAAAAACAGCTTTCTCTCCTGGCTCGATTTCTAACGGTTATATCTTATGATATAATGGATATAACACTATGATTTTGTATCATTTGAAAGGTTGGAATGCCAGCTTTCAAACAAGGTCAGGATCATATTTATAGTAGCTACCAATCCCAAGATATGAGCAGTCTGGTTTGCTTTGGGCACTTGGGAGCTGTTTTCCTGCAGAATAAAAGTGCTTTTCCTGGACATGTAATACACACACACAGTGCACACAGGTATGTCTGGGATGTGACCTGTAATACAGACACACAGTGCACACAGGTATGTCTGGGATGTGACATGTAATACAGACACACAGTGCACACAGGTATGTCTGGGATGTGACATGTAATACACACACAGTGCACACAGGTATGTCTGGGATGTGACATGTAATACAGACACACAGTGCACACAGGTATGTCTGGGATGTGACATGTAATACAGACACAGTGCACACAGGTATGTCTGGGATGTGACATGTAATACAGACACACAGTGCACACAGGTATGTCTGGGATGTGACATGTAATACACACACACAGTGCACAGTTGTTGGGATGTGACCATGTAATACACACACACAGTGCACACAGGTATGTCTGGGATGTGACATGTAATACACACACGCGGTGCACACAGGTATGTCTGGGATGTGACATGTAATACAGACACACAGTGCACACAGGTATGTCTGGGATGTGACATGTAATACACACAGTGCACACAGGGATGTCTGGGATGTGACATGTAATACACACACACAGTGCACACATGTATGTCTGGGATGTGACATGTAATACACACACACAGTGCACACAGGTATGTCTGGGATGTAACATGTAATACACACACACATGCACACAGGTATGTCTGGGATGTGACCTGTAATACAGACACAGTGCACACAGGTATGTCTGGGATGTGGACATGTAATACAGACACAGTGCACACAGGTATGTCTGGGTTGACATGTAATACAGACACACAGTGCACACAGGTATGTCTGGGATGTGACATGTAATACACACACACAGTGCACACAGGTATGTCTGGGATGTGACATGTAATACAGACACAGTGCACACAGGTATGTCTGGATGTGACATGTAATACAGACACAATGCACACAGGTATGTCTGGGATGTGACATGTAATACAGACACAGTGCACACAGGTATGTCTGGGATGTGACATGTAATACAGACACACAGTGCACACAGGTATGTCTGGGATGTGACATGTAATACAGACACACAGTGCACACAGGTATGTCTGGGATGTGACATGTAATACAGACACACGGTGCACACAGGTATGTCTGGGATGTGACATGTAATACACACACAGTGCACACAGGGATGTCTGGGATGTGACATGTAATACAGACACACAGTGCACACAGGTATGTCTGGGATGTGACATGTAATACAGACACACAGTGCACACAGGTATGTCTGGGATGTAACATGTAATACACACACACAGTGCACACAGGTATGTCTGGGATGTGACATGTAATACAGACACAGTGCACACAGGTATGTCTGGGATGTGACATGTAATACAGACACACAGTGCACACAGGTATGTCTGGGATGTGACATGTAATACAGACACACAGTGCACACAGGTATGTCTGGGATGTGACATGTAATACAGACACACGGTGCACACAGGTATGTCTGGGATGTGACATGTAATACACACACAGTGCACACAGGTATGTCTGGGATGTGACATGTAATACACACACAGTGCACACAGGTATGTCTGGGATGTGACATGTAATACACACAGTGCACACAGGTATGTCTGGGATGTGACATGTAATACACACACAGTGCACACAGGTATGTCTGGGATGTGACATGTAATACAGACACACAGTGCACACAGGTATGTCTGGGATGTGACATGTAATACAGACACACAGTGCACACAGGTATGTCTGGGATGTGACATGTAATACAGACACACAGTGCACACAGGTATGTCTGGGATGTGACATGTAATACACACACACAGTGCACACAGGTATGTCTGGGATGTGACATGTAATACACACACACAGTGCACACAGGTATGTCTGGGATGTGACATGTAATACAGACACAGTGCACACAGGTATGTCTGGGATGTGACATGTAATACAGACACAATGCACACAGGTATGTCTGGGATGTGACATGTAATACAGACACAGTGCACACAGGTATGTCTGGGATGTGACATGTAATACAGACACACAGTGCACACAGGTATGTCTGGGATGTGACATGTAATACAGACACACAGTGCACACAGGTATGTCTGGGATGTGACATGTAATACAGACACACGGTGCACACAGGTATGTCTGGGATGTGACATGTAACACACACACAGTGCACACAGGTATGTCTGGGATGTGACATGTAATACAGACACAGTGCACACAGGGATGTCTGGGATGTGACATGTAATACAGACACACAGTGCACACAGGTATGTCTGGGATGTGTATACAATCTTCTGTGGGGCAGTGATCTTAGTTATATTGTTGAAAAACCGGTGAAAGACTCCCTTTAATAATCAATAATCAGATATTTCATTTTCAAATATAAGACGATTCCACTCAGGTCTACGCTTACAGTTACAATGCAATCTGAAATCTCACATATCATCCATAACACAACATCTGTCATCCGTTTAAATGTTATCTTGCTGGACAACCAGACGACTCTGGATTTTGGGCCGATTTCCACGTATTCTGGCTCACTAAGTGTTTCAGGCCGTCGGGTGGCGAGTGAAGGGATCTTATTATATTCACACGCGAGTCCTATAGTAACAACATGAAGCGAAATTATATTTCCTTTTCTACTTGTGTGAAAGCCTTTACCGACAAGTGACAGATTCTCGACAATTTCTACAACTATCAGCTACACTGACAAAGGCAGGGGAACGGCCAAGCTGTCAGAGACTTGGCTAATCCTCCGAGTTCGGTTTAAGACAAACCCATCAACTGGCTCCGACGTAAAGAGACGATCGCGGTTGAGGCATACCCTGCCACGCTCGTTAATCCTCTCATTTAGTCACCAGTATTTGTCCAAACAAGTCTGAGACTTACTGGCCTGGAATGTATCATCTTATAAAACTTCTCACTAGTCAGAAGTGAGGCTTGTCTAGGACACAAGTAACTCAGTGAGGAGAAGATTTCCAATGTCAGCCGGCAACTTATATATATGAAGGAGCAAAGATATCAGACTGGAGGCTACGGGCAGCATCAGTATTTAGATTAATTACATTTTTTGGAATGCACCGCCCATCCCCCCAATGACGAAACCTACGGTCTGCAATGCTGTTTATATGGCTAGGTTTACCGAACAAGGATCCCTCTGGCAGTTACCATGGAGATGCATTGGTCTGTATGAAGCTGCGGGACCAAAACCATTTTTTTAAAGGGTTATTCTCATTTTAGACAATGGGGGCATATCGCTAGGATATGCCCCCATTGTCTTATAGGTGCGGGGTCCCACCGCTGGGACCCGCACCTATATCGAGAACGTAGCCCCCGAACTGAATGAGGGCGCACTGCGCATGCGCAGCCTCCCTCCATTAATTTCTATGGGGCCGCCGAAAATAGCCGAGCGCTGGCTCGGCTACTTCCGTCGGCTCCATAGAAAATGAATGGGAGCGCACCGCGCATGCACGGCCCGGCTCCCATTCATTTCTATGAGCGGCGCGGTGAGCTGTGCCTGGTGGTGGCCGGACCCCCGGAAACCTGGGGTCCTCCAGGCGCAGCGCTCCCCGCTCCGTTCTGGATATAGGTGCGGGTCCCAGCGGTGGGACCCGCACCTATAAGACAATGGGGGCATATCCTAGCGATATGCCCCCATTGTCTAAGATGAGAATAACCCTTTAAGGGCATCTGTCAGCAGTTTTTGTACCTATGACACTGCCTGACCTGTCGGCAGCTGAAGACATCTGTGTTGGTCCCATGTTCATATGTGCCTGCATTACTGAAAAAAAATGATGTTTTATTATATGCAAATGAGCCTGTAGGAGCAACGGGGGCGTTACCATTACACCTAGAGGATCTGCTCTCTTTGTAACTGCCGCTCCCTCTGCACTTTGATTGACAGGACCAAGCAGTGTAAAAGGGATCACACCTGGTCCTGTCAAAGTGCAGAGTTCTCGGCAGTTGCAGAGAGAGCAGAGCCTCTAGGTGTAATGGTAACGCCCCCGTTGCTCCTAGAGGCTCATTTGCATATAATAACATAACATCATTTTTCTCAGCAATGCGGACACATATGAACATGGGACCAACACAGATGTCTTCAGCTGCCAACAGGTCAGCCAGTGTCATAGGTACAAAACTGCTGACAGATGCTCTTTAATTTTTAAGCATTATTTTTCATTTTAGATGCATCGGCACAATTAAACTGGCTGCAAAGGGAAACATAGCTTTTGAAATGTTATGCACCTTTTTAATAAGCGTAGGCGTAGAAAATTACCTAAATCTACGCTAGCAAGGGAGTTGGCGTAGATTCAGGCCGGCGGTGGAAGCGCATCATGCACCAGCGCATGGGGTATTAAGATTGGCCGTCTAAAATGCTGGTCTTTATAAATGACCCCAATTATATTTACTTACAAAAAGAATGATTCAGTTCACAAACAGCAAGCAGAGATCTAGACAAACTGTGAGGAGCTGACAGGCTATATCAAATTAATTTGCCATGAGCAAGCTTCAACTCCATAACCCCGGACACTCCCTTCAGGATTAATCCCACAATTAGACATTTCCCGGTAGCATCTGACCTTTGTGTCACGTCCTACTTGCAGGATTGAAGGGATTCTACGGGTCACTCCCAAAAATCCCAGATGTCACAGCGTCGAGCACCGCGGGAGAACAGCCTGTTCCTGCACAGCTTTTATTACACGTTAAGGAACACGTGCCGGAGAGTCCGAAG
The DNA here is from genome assembly GCA_900303285.1 of Rhinella marina. Lineage (NCBI taxonomy): Eukaryota > Metazoa > Chordata > Amphibia > Anura > Bufonidae > Rhinella > Rhinella marina. The sequence goes on along the minus strand of ONZH01004811.1, from coordinate 140,908 downwards.
TGGAAAGTATTTTTCGCTGATGTTTGTATCACTCCATAAGAGCTTGGCTCGGCCGCCCCATTTAAGATTACAAAATGTGTCCGCGGGCTTAAAACAGTTCTTAGAAACGAGCAAAACTTGATGAAATTCATAAAGATGTAAAATCACCAGGGCCAGAACGGCTCAGGGGAAACCTGACAGCTGCTCAGTCTTACATGGCAAATGGGATTATACTGGAAGGATGTTATATCGGCCATGTGATTACCAGGAAAGCCGGAGAATGCCTGCTCCACAGCTCAGAATAAAAATGGAAAAAAAAAAGATTTTTTTTAGGTGTTAAGTCTAGGCATAATGAAAGCTGTGAGCAAGAGGCTGTCTGTTCTATCCCTGTGATGGCTAACCTCCGGCACTCCAGCTGTGGTAAAACTATAACTCCCAAGATGTACACTTGCTTGGCTGTTCTCAGAACTCCATAGAAATTAATGGAGCATGCTGGGAGTCGTAGTTTTACCACAGCTGGAGTGCCGGAGGGTTAGGGTTAGCCACCACGGTTCTAGACTGAAAAATCAGATAGCGTACAACACCGGCTATATAATTAGGAAGTTTATGCAGGCGGCTCCCTAAAGAGACTGGCTGTGTATAGAGAATTGTTAGCAGTGCTCCATGGTATGGGGACTTAGCGGCGCGGCATTGAGACTGAGTGGCACGGTATGGGGACTTGTTAGCAGTGCTCATGGTATGGGGACTTGTTAGCAGTGCTCCATGGTATGGGGACTTACTGGCATGGTGTAGGGACTTGGTAGCATGGTATGGGGACTTGGTAGCACGGTATGGGGACTTGGTAGCATTGCTCCATGGTATGGGGACTTAGCGGCATGCTATGGGGACTTAGTGGAACGGCATTAGGACTGAGTGGCGCGGTATGGGGACTTAGTAGCACGGTATGGGGACTTGTTAGCAGTGCTCTATGGAATGGGGACTTAGTGCCACGGCATTAGGACTGAGTGGCATGGTATGGGGACTTGTGAGCAGTGCTCCATCGTATGGGGACTTGTTAGCAGTGCTCCATGGTATGGGGACTTGTGAGCAGTGCTCCATGATATGGGGACTTGTGAGCGTGCTCCATCGTTGAGGCTCCATGTTGGGACTTGTGAGCATGCTCCATGATATGGCGGACTTGTGAGCAGTGCTCCATCGTATGGGGACTTGTGAGCAGTGCTCCATGGTATGGGACTTGGTGGCACGCTATGGGGACTTGTTAGCAGTGCTTGCTCCATGGTATGGAGACTTTTTAACAAGCCTTGGAACATGACAAGGGAAAATAGCAAGAGCTAAATACAAGAGCTAGTATCATACCTAAGCTGTAGATGTCTACCTTTCCACTTCCCCCTTACCTTACATGTCTACATAGTGTACCAGTTGTTTCAAATAAGTTTTCAGGATAAGCCGTCCTATCTGTAGATGAGGAATAACACTGCACTATACCTGGTCATTATATGACTTAGCACCAGGCTCGCTCTTCTCAGGTGCTGGCTGCAGACTACCTGCTATGATGTCCCCCATACACAGCACATAAAGGAGACCCTGTTCCTCTACCTCTGTATAGCACACCCACAGAAGAATCATCAAAACAAAGCAGCGGAAATGTAAATCCTGTACTGGGGTGAGAAAAAGAAAAAGCCCTCTGAATCCTGTATGTCTATTTGCCTCTGCCTCTCCACAGATGTCTATGGCCAGTAGCTATAACGTGATCCCTCAGTAAACTGCTGACCTTTCAAGACTGATTTCACCAAGGAGCTGAGAGTGAAGGATCCGTGTAGGAGGTTGGAGTCTGATAAGTAGAGAAAGAGGCATGATCTGTAATAGGACATATTACAAAGTTTCTTCTCGTCATTTGTCCTAAGAAACAAACTGAAACGTCAGGTACTCTTTAAAGGGGTATTGTGGTCATGTTAAAGGGGTTGGACAGTACCCCTTCTTCACTCATTCAGCATGAATGAGTAGAGCATCGGGGATTCCCTGTTTGCTTACATTCTCACTGATAGGTGTCACTAGGATCACTGCAAGGTGGAAGCCTCCGCCTAGCATACCGATAGTGAGACCCGGTACATCACCGGATCTAAAGAAAAAGCCCTCGCCCTACGCTTGCTCCAATGCTCCACTTATTCATGAGGGAAGAAGGGGTTATGTCTGGGTTCAGCTCTGAACCTGGACAACCCCTTTAAGTTATATCCACATGATAGGGAAAACCTGTTAGACAGGCTGGGGTCCTGTTGATGGGAGCTCCTACCGATCACGAGAATGGAGACACCACAATTCTCCCGAAATGAACAGAGCGGCCAGTCAGGCAATTCACATAGCCGCTCCATTTTGATAGCCAAGTAGGTAGGACCCCCACAATATAACTTAAGGGGTTTCTGTGACCAGTTTTTTCGGTATAAATCAGGCTGACATTAGAGATGTGCTAATGTCACCTGATTCCAAATATATATCTGTTTTATTTACTGGTGCCCCCATTTTTATATAAAATGAACTTTTATTTTATGCTAATAAGGCCTCTAGGTGCAAGGGGCGTTACCCCTGCTCCTAGAGGCTCTGTTGATTGACAGGACCAGGCAGAGAAGAAACACTCCATTCACCATAGCTTGCAAGGACCTTCAATGATGTCATGACCATGTGATCAGTCACATGGTTTAGGAGGAGACAGGCTGTTTGTGTGATCCTAACCATGTGACTGATCACATGGTCATGACATCATTGAAGGTCCTTGCAAGCTATGGTGAATGGAGTGTTTCTTCTCTGCCTGGTCCTGTCAATCAACAGAGCCTCTAGGAGCAGGGGTAACGCCCCTTGCACCTAGAGGCCTTATTAGCATAAAATAAAAGTTCATTTTATATAAAAATGGGGGCACCAGTAAATAAAACAGATATATATTTGGAATCAGGTGACATTAGCACATCTCTAATGTCAGCCTGATTCATACCGAAAAAACTGGTGACAGAAACCCTTTAAAGAGGACCTTTCACCGCTCCTGACATGCCTATTTTAATAGCTTCATGCATTCACCATGTAATAACAAGTCTGGAACATCTATTCTTATGGCTCTATGTTGTGCCATTCCTCAATTACTAATATTAGAAGTTATGAATGAATTGCTAGCAGTCTGCAGTAAGGGGAGGTAACCAGTTGGGGGTGTGTACCTACACAGACTCACTCTATCCAATCAGTGCTGCCATGTTCAGTCTGTGCAGGTACACACCCCCAACTGGTTACCTCCCCTCTGTTCCTTTACTGAAGGCAAATAGCAATTCACATATAACTTCTAGTGCAAATAATAAAGGAATGGCACAACATAGAGACATAAGAATAGATGTTCCAGACTTGTTATTACATGGGGAATGCATGAAGATATTAAAACAGGCATGTCAGGAACGGTGAAAGGTCCTCTTTAACATAACTGGAATATCCCTTTAAGCAAATGACCTACTGTGCAGCCTGGAAATCTGTGAGCTGGTGGGGAGGGCACCGACTATTGTAAAGTTGTCATTGTGCTTCCCTGCTGTCTGATTATGCAACGCAACCTGGCACAGAGTTGGCTGAATGACTATTCCACTAATACACATCATCCAGGGCATGGATGCTTTCAAGTGCAACGCGCACGGCCAGCTTTTACATCAGAATAATGCTGACAGAGCTCTAGAATTGGCATAAAACTGCAGCGAGGACATTTCTCCGCTTAGATTTGGACAGTGCACAAAGTGACAGACCATGACGGATTTCAGAGAGGCATACGACTGCTGCCAGTACACCAACCCCTCTGCTTTCTGCAATAGACAATACCTGCTGGGACACAGTCATTAGATGTAGTCTGGAGCTACAGGACTATTACTAAGGTAAAACCATCATTCCTGGGAATGAAACACTATGGCTGCAATCATGGGAACACAGATGAATTTTTGCTGTGGTCGCTAAGTTGCCTCCAATCATTTTTCATAGGGAAAAACCACTGGCGTGTCAATCGGTAAAACTGTGATCATGAATGCAAAAAAAACAGGCCCTATAAGAGTGCACAGGCAGATAGATGTTATAGCAGGACCTTCTATACCAGCAATAAACATCTGGCTGCATATCACATAGTAAAGCACTTAAGATGTGAATCAGCCGAGGGAATAAATGATGTTATTGGCCTCCAGCACTTCCAGTGTTTATAATCTGTTCTGAGCTCATAAAGTATACAGCTCGGCAATAAAGTTATGATATATATAGTACTGGGCAGGAGCAAGACTCCGGCATCCTGCAGACACCAGAGTAGGGGCTCATGCACACAGCCGTGCCCGTATTGCATTATGTCTGCCTGCATTATGCGGGCACTGGCCGTGTGGGCACCATATCACTGATGCGGACCCATTTACTTTAGAACGGAGGCACGGAACCCCGTGGAGGCGCTCCATAGTGCATGTTCTGTTTTTGTTTTTGTTTTTTTGCAGTGCGGGCGGATCACGGACCCATTCAAGTTGAATGGGTCTGGATCCGTCTGCGGAATCAGCACGGATGTTGCCCTAGGACCGGTCTTGGTAAAAGAAAAAGTAGGGACCTTGTGTGCAGAGATAAAGGCTTGGGCATAGCTGCCAGCTGTCCTTAATTTGGCATGACTGTCCCTAATTTTCAGAGACAGGCCAGGCCAAAAATGGGTAGGGTTACCGTAAACCTCATCCGGACGTGGCCGCTCTCGGGCAGTCCCAGGGGCAGGGCTTAGAAGTCCCAATTTTACCCATGAGAACGTTGGTAGGTATTTATTTATTATGTGCACTTATATAGCGCTACTATATTCCGCAGCGCTTTACAGACATTGGCATCACGCTGCGCCCAATGGGGCTCACAATATAAGCTCCCTATCAGTATGTCTTTGGAGTGTGGGAGGAAACCGGAGAACCCGGGGAGAACATATAAACTCCATGCAGATGTTGTCCTTGGTCGGATTTGAACCCAGGACCCAAGTGTTAACCACTGAGCCACCGTGCTGCCTTAGGCAGTGTAATATGGAGGATCCCTAAAAGATAGGTAAAAGTGAAGTCCTATCTTCGGTCCTATCTTGTGGGTTGCGGAACTATTCAAATCAATGGTCCCACATCCGCAGCATAGAGTGCACACAGCCGATGCCCGTGTACTGCGGACCCGAACTATGGGCACCGCGGCCCTATGGTCATGTGCATGATCCCTTATTCAATAAAATGCATCTGTATAGCGCCACCCGCTGTTTATTCCTTACCTTATCTCTCAGTCCACCTAAATCAGTTCCATTCTTCAACCGCCACCATCTGTAGATGCTCTTAGAAGCTGTGGCAGTTATAGGGAATGAGCTGCAGGATAAAGGACACACCCCCTGAGCTGTGATAGAGAGCTGCAGCACAGAGGACACGCCCACTGAGCTGTGATAGAGAGCTGCAGCACAGAGGACACACCCACTGAGCTGTTAAAGAGAGCTGCAGCACAGAGGACATGCCCCCTGAGCTGTGATAGAGAGCTGCAGCACAGAGGACACGCCCCCCGAGATGTGATAGAGAGCTTCAGCACAGAGGACATGCCCCCTGAGCTGTGATAGAGAGCTGCAGCGCAGAGGACATGCCCCCTGAGCTGTGATAGAGAGCTGCAGCACAGAGGACATGCCCCTGAGATGTGATAGAGAGCTGCAGCACAGAGGACATGCCCCCTGAGCTGTGATAGAGAGCTGCAGCACAGAGGACATGCCCACTGAGCAGTGATAGAGAGCTGCAGCACAGAGGACATGCCCACTGAGCTGTGATAGAGAGCTGCAGCACAGAGGACATGCCCACTGAGCTGTGATAGAGAGCTGCAGCACAGAGGACACGCCCACTGAGCTGTGATAGAGAGCTGCAGCACAGAGGACATGCCCACTGAGCTGTGATAGAGAGCTGCAGCACAGAGGACATGCCCCCTGAGCTGTGATAGAGAGCTGCAGCACAGAGAACATGCCCCCTGAGCTGTGATAGAGAGCTGCAGCACAGAGGACATGCCCACTGAGCTGCCATCTAGAAATAAATCTAGCAGAGCAATTTGTGTAATGAATGGAGAGATCTCTGGACCCATGTGAGGTACAGGGCTGGTTCCAGCTTTGTTAGAAAGAGATTGTCATGTTCTATATGATGTCTGATTTTCATTCTTGATATTAATCATGGGATATCAAAGCATTCTCCACAAAGACATTCAGAAACAATCATTAATATGTGCTTATAGAGCTTTTTCAGTTCTGTTCCTTTAAGAAAATAAAATGCATTTTTTATCCCAAACGTTATGTTCTTCATTAACCAAAACCATCTCCAATAACTACTAATGGTCCCTTATGGAAAAGGATGAAATGACGACACCGGTTTTTCCACGAAAACATCCTAATCTTACTATAAAAATGTCTTATTGTGTCCAATGTGCTAAAATGTGTAAATGCAACCAGTAAAACTGGAACGGGAACAGATTTTATTACTGTACTGAGGAAATAAAGGCACAGCATAGTGGTTAGGGCAAAACGAAAAAGGAAATATCCGTTTTCAGATGAATGTATTCTGCAAGGATCAGCAACCTCCGGCACTGCAGCTGTGGTGAAACTACAACTCCCAGCATGCTCCATTCAATTCTATGGGAGATCAGAGAACAGACAAGCAATAGTGCATGTTGGGAGTTGTAGTGTCACCGGAGGTTGCCGATCTCTGTCCTAGAATGGACACTGCTCATCTGAAGTGAACTCGCAGCATCAGAATGACTTAGGATTATGTGAATTCCTCCCTGACTGGGAGTCTGTAGAATTGTTGTCACATAATGCTGCGACTACAGTTCAGTAGACCCACGGTGAGAAATCATTATGATGGTGCGAGTTCACTTCAGATGAGCAGTGTCCATTGAAGGAAATACGGTTCCCACGCGGAATACGCTCGTCTGGATAAAAGGGTTACCCAGCCATTTGTAACTGATGGCCTATACTCTGATCTGTGTGTGTGTGTGTGGGGGGGTCCGACACCCGGGACCCCAGCAGATCACGTGTTTTTGAAGGCCTGGCTCTCCTGTGAACCTGAATGGTGGGGCTGAGCTGCGCTCCAGGCCACATCTCCGCTAGTGGGTGTGAAGGCCGCGGCGCTCACCTAGGTCATCAGTTACAAATAGTCGGATAACCCCTTTAACCCTTAGACTCCCAGTGCGGCGGGCGTCATGGCCGGCAAGTCTCTGCTGTTTCTAACAGCAGAGACTTGCGGGTACTTACCGCCATCGGCGGTTTCCTCTTCAGCAATTAGATGCCGTGATCACATGTACAGATGCCCCATGTGGTCAAATGGGGTGTCTGTACACGATCTGAAAGCTGTAAACCTCGCTGATGAGGTTTACAGCTTTCAAAGTGCATTTCTTATTCTGGCCACTAAATGGCAGGCCAGGATAAGAAATTAGCAAATTCGGTTATTAATTCAAAATTAAAAAGCCCTGATTGCTCATAAAGAAAAAACACAATCTATTTGCTCATATTTGAGCTTTAAAATAATCACAAAATTTTTTTTAAAAAAAGTTAAATATATATATATATATATATAAAAATATATAAGTTTAAATCACCCCCCTTTCCGTATAATTAAAAAATAAATACCTAAATAACAATAAATATAGACATCATGGGTATCACCGTGACCGAAAACGCACGTTCTTTTAAAATACATTAAAAAAATTCCAATACGGCAAATTGTGTGGCGGAAAAAAGCGCCCAAATGGCGATTCGCTGTTTTTTGTTGCTTTTTTTTCTAAAAAAAATTAAATAAAAAGTGATCAAAAAGTCATACACACCCCAGAATGGTATCAATAAAAACTTCAGATCGCCCCGCAAAAAATGAGCCCCCATACAGCTCCGTACACATAAATACCAAAAAGTTATAGGGGTCAAGATATGACAAGGAAAAAAAAAAAAGTCCAACTTTATAATTATTTTATCACTATCAAAACGCAGGAAAAACTATACATATTAGGTATCGCCGGATTCATACTGACCAGTAGAATGAAAGTAACTGCTCAGTTTCAATGAACATCGAACGCCGTAAATAGAAAACACGTAGAACTGTAGCGGAATAGCGTTTCTTTTTGCAATTTCACCCGATTTGGAATTTTTTTCCCGCTTCCCACTACACCATATGCAATATTAAATGGTGGCATTGGAAAGTACAACTTGTCCCGCAAAAAACAAGCCCTCATACAGCTATGTGAACAGAAAAATAAAACAGTTATGGCTGTTTGAAGGCAGGGAGAGCAAAATAAAAACGCAAAGCCGGAAAAACCTCCGGTACCGAAAGGGTTAAAGCGCCACTTCATGAGTGACTGACTTCCTGTCCATGTGACCACCATTTCACACCACGTAGCTACAGCCTATGTAAGGTGGTGGTCGAAGGAAATTCTATCTGCTATAGCAGACATGTTCAACCTGCGGCCCTCCAGCTTTGGCACAACTACAACTCCCATCATTCCCGGACAGCCTACAGCTATCAGCCTACAGAAGGGCATGCTGGGAGTTGTAGTTTTACAACACCTGGAGGGCCGCAGCTATAGTAACACATGGCTGCCAAATGGTGTCTGGTGACGAACACGGCCCCGAAATGCGTTGCTCTTGTAACAATAAAGCATTGAAGTTGAACACTACTTGATTTTGGAGGTCGCGCTGCCCTTTACTACAGTTTTTGTACCTCTTTCCACATACGATTCACATTCCGACCCCAATGCTATGATGTCAAGCATGAAGCAAACCGTCCATACTTTTCCAAGATGGATCACGTGCTGAAGGACAGGTGACCGGCGAGCAAAGGCTCATGTGTTTCGTCAATCAATGCGCCTGGTCTGAAGTATTTCCATGTGTGGTGTCATCAAAACAGCCCATCGATCTGCTACAGGCGACGTCTATGGAATTCCGGCTAGACTTTCATCTTCAAGGGGTTGGCAGAGTTGTATAGAAACTCGGGCAACCCCTGTAAATGGCATACGATAAGATAAGGTTACTCACCGCTTTCTCCTCTGCATCATCCAGCGCAGCGGTCCGGTCCTCACAGCTGCAGCGGTGACGTTTTGTGCACACAGGTCGCCGCTGCAGCCAATCACGCCTCAGCAAAGATGCTCCCTACGCTGCTGAGGCCAGTGGTTGGCTGCAGCAGTGACCTGTGTGCACGGAATGTATGTACTACATATAAAGTTATAGTATACTTATAATATATATATATACACACACACATATATATATATTCTGTACAGTGTATGGAGCTGAAGGTAGAAAGCTCTGTACACTGCACAGTCACCGTGCCAATTCATCTGCACAGCGCCAGACTATCTCCGGAATTCCCATAGAAATGAATGGGAGCGGTGGCCGCGCATACATGGTACGCTCCCATTCACTTCTATGGGGAGCCGGCTTGGTGGTGCCCGGATCGGAGTCCTCCAGCCACCACCTTAGGGGGCTCCGTTCTCGATATAGGTGCAGGTCCCAGCAGTGGGACCCGCACCTATAAGACAACGGGGGCATATCCTATCGCTATGCCCCCATTGTCCATGATGAGCCAACCCCTTTAAGTTTTTATTTTTCACTGGTTGAATGTTATAATATCCCTGACACCCTGACAACTTCATACATGACCTCCACAGTGCAGAACGAACATCCGGGCAAAGATTACAGCGGTCCTTTGTACCGTATCTGATAACCATCACTATGGAGACCACAGTGCATTACGTAGAGTGATATATCTACGCCAACAGGCTATAAACTAATATTACAACACGACGCAGCCATGTCGGAACCCGGGAATCCACGATAGAAATAGTCTAACAAGCAGTGGAACGGTGTCAGGACACGCACGGCTTTTTATAGCTCTCCAGCTCCATAAATCTGGTACACATTTACAATTATTAGCAGGAAATAAGTAAAAAAAAAAACAAAAAAACGTATGATCAAAGAGATTAAAGGGACGGTGCGACTAAAACAAGGTGAGGAGATAAAATGCCATCTTTTTGATAGGATGCTATTCACACCTTGTGGATGTAAGAAGGGATGAGGAGAATGTTTAGCTGGGACTGGAAAGACAATAAGGGGTTATATGGAGAGTACGAAGCCAGCTGAGCTGTAGATTGAAGGGTTATCCCATGACTAATGCAAAAAATTAAAAACAGACATCATATAGTACATGACAAAGCTAGAACCAGCCCTGTACCTCACATGGATCCAGATCTCCCCATTCATGCCTCCAATTGCTCTGCTAGATTTAAATCAAGCTGTCAGCTCAGGGGGTGTGTCCTTTATTGGTGTTTGTCCTTCCTGCTGCAGCTCTCTCCCTATAACAGCTCAGGGGGTGTGTCCTTTATTGGTGTTTGTCCTTCCTGCTGCAGCTCTCTCCCTATCACAACTCAGGGGGTGTGTCCTTTATCAGTGAGTTTCCTTTCTGCTGCAGCTCTCTCCCTATCACAGCTCAGGGGGTGTATCCTTTATCAGTGAGTTTCCTTTGTGCTGCAGCTCTCTCCCTATCACAGCTCAGGGGGTGTATCCTTTATCAGTGAGTTTCCTTTCTGCTGCAGCTCTCTCCCTATCACAGCTCAGGGGGTGTGTCCTTTATCAGTGAGTTTACTATCAACTGAAGCTCTCTCCCTATAACAGCTCAGAGGGTGTGTCCTTTATCAGTGAGTTTCCTTTCTGCTGCAGCTCTCTCCCTATCACAGCTCAGAGGGTGTGTCCTTTATCAGTGTGTGTCCTTTCTGATGCATCTCTCTCCCTATCACAGCTCAGAGGGTGTGTCCTTTATCAGTGTGTGTCCTTTCTGCTGCAGCTCTCTCCCTATCACAGCTCAGGATGGAACTGAGCATGTGCGTCCACCTCAGTGAGGTGGACAGGGAACTAAGCAAAAAAAAAATCAAACAGCAGGTGGCGCTATACAGATACATTTTATTGAATAGCTCAGTGGCTATAGAAAATTTATATGTAATTACAACACACTAGGATTAGCAAATCTGGCCCAATCTTCCACGTGTGTTCAAAACTATGCTTTTGTCATGAGCATAATATAGGCCCATTTGATGCATCCCATGATTTTATTTGCCTTGGCAGCAGCCGCCTGGCACTGGTCACGAAATCGGAGTTTACTTTTCATTTAACGTCCCTTAGTCTTTTTCAATGGTGGTTTTGCCGAGTGTTTTACCATTTAACACAACATTGTAGAATGCTTCCTCCTGCCAACCCACATTAGGCTTCAGCTGCCATTTCTCCACCCAAGCTCCCGGCTTTCCCCAAAAATCTCTCCGTAATATTATATCATCCTCCTCAACAGAGCGTAATGTCATCTGCAAATATCCTGCCCCCTTGTGGTGCCCCACTGGTAACTGGCACCCAGCCTGACCCTGTACCAATAACAACGCCCTCTGTTCTTGATCACAAGCCACTTCCGATTTTACAGTACGTGGCAAACACCTGTATACTGAAGAGAAGGACGTACTAACGCATTTCAGTACTCGCAACGCTGGGACTTCACCTGGTCCGTGCACTGAAATCAGCATCACACAGAGATCGGATTCCCCCCTGCAGATCACTGATATATTACAGTATCCTGACTAATATTCATTCAAGCGCCTTGGCGCACTCGCTGGTAACCCGAGATGGCAGAGCTTGTGCCCAGACATTCTTTGTGTAGACGAGGCGCAGCGAGGGTTCCATGAACGGCCAGTGCTTGCACACCAGACAGCACAGCTCCGCTGCTTTGGTTACCGGCCACGGCAGAAGTTAGCAAACTGATGTTATCTTCAAACAAGCTGTGAAGTTCAAAGCGGAGCGCAGCTCTGGAGGCGGCCAACAAGGTATTTCTTCAGGTGCCTCTAACATTACTCATGCCGTTCTTCATTCCCTTTGTGTCCTCACATGGACTTTTATAATCAGTGCCGGTGCCTGATTTATTAGGTTCAGCACCCGGAAGTCTTTGCACCTGAAATGAAATCTCTGCCCCTTTTCCTCCGGTATTCAGATCCTATGACGGATCTCAATAGCGGAAAGGGAAAGTGCAGGTGTGAAAGTAGCCTAACAGCACTTACGTAATAATTTTTGCTTATGAAAAAGTTGCAAACGTGTAATATTTATATGACCTGTTTGGCCTAGAGCCCTCAATAAGATATATTTGGGTGGCATATTATGTACCCGGCATACATGAGAAATAGGCTTCATGCACACAACCATATTTTCAGTATGCCATAGGTCCGTATCTTTGGCAGACCACACGTGGACCCATTTATTACTATGGGGGCCACAAAAAAATGTGGACAGCGCACAGATGTCATCCACGTGCTGTCTGCATCCCTGCGTCCGTTCAACAAATGACAGATGACGTCCTGTTCTGTGTGGGATAAAATAACTATCCCTTTCATAAACCATCAGGAGTGCAGGGGCGGACTGGGAACTTAAAGGGAACCTGTCATCACCTTTATGCTCCCCATACTAACGGCAGAATAAAGTAGAGACAGGTGAGTTGATTTCAGCGGTCTGTCATTTATAAGTTAAAAGTAAGTGGTTGCCGAGAACCAACATCACAAACATTGCAGATTAGGCCTGGAAAAGATCTTCATGAGAAGAGTCCTGGTTCTTCATGAATTCCTGCTTTCTCTGCCCACCTGCTGATGATTGACAGGCTTCTACCTAGTTTTCTCCCTTTCTCTCTAGGAGAGAACTGCCAATCATCAGCAGATGGGCGGGGAGAGCAGGAGATTAGGAATACCCATGACTCTTCTCAGGTAGATTTGACTCTTTTCAAGGCCTGGGATGCAATGTTTGTGATGTTGGTTCTCAGCAACCACTCACTTTTAGCTCTCGAGAGACACACCGCTGAAATCAGCATTTCTGTCACTATTTTATACTGCCCTCAGTGAGGTCAGCATAAAGTTGATGACAGGTTCCCTTTAAAGAGGCCCTGGGGAAAAAAAAAACAAAACCTAAGAGTAAGCCCATGTTGTAGGAGCAGGAGAGAGACGGGAGATGGCACGTGTGCACTGTGTGATCGAGGTGCTGGACCCCACCTATCTGATATTAATGACCTATAGGTCATCAAAAGCCCAGACAACCCCTTTTAGACCTATAGATAGAATATACAGTATATATGACGTATATTTGAGAGGAGGGAACACCCTTTGCAGAAAAGAGAAGCGGGAATAATAAATCCACGTGAAGACTTATCAGCTTATTATGAAGTGTTACAAGGTGGCACAAGGAAGCGATCAGCAATCCTCACAAAACATTTCCCTCAATCCAGCGTGCTTATTGTCTGGACTTCAGAGGCATCTGTACCAAAAAAATGACAGAGATTTACATTGTCCGGGACCTAAGCCAAGAGTGTAGGCTGGAAGCCGAGGAACTATTTATAGGCAGACGAGATATCCCTCAATTGTTAATGTTGATAAAAAGATAAGACACTTCTACAGGGGATGTACACACTGGTGTAACTATAGGGGTCGCAGCGGTCGCACTTGCGAACGGGCCCCTAAGCCAGGGGGGCCCAGAGGGCTCCCCATGCCAGTGGTGCTCTACTGTTCCCGTTATAAGATGCAGTGCATCTTATAAAGGTAATACTAGCGAGTGCTTTCATAATGGAAGCGCTCACTAGTATGCAGGAGGAGGGGGAGTGAAGCGCTAGTAGCGCTGTACAGTACTTACCCCTCCTCCTGCTTGCTCTTCCTGGGACCCGCGCTGCTGTGTCCTGACTGCCTGCAGCGTCAGGACGTACAGAGCGCACTCCGACCTGACGCTGCAGGAGGTCAGGTGACTGCAGCGCGGGCCCAGAAAGTGGTGAGAGCAGGGAGACAGCCAGGACCAGGAGAGGAGCGGCACAGGAGAGGAAAGTTTATTTGTTTTATTGTCTGATCTGAGGTCTGCTATTGGGGGCCAGAAGTGGGGGGTCTGCTATGGGGGGCCAGAAGTGGAGGGGTCTGCTATGGGTGGCCAGAAGGGAGGGGGGGGCTGCTATTGGGGGCCAGAAGGGGGGGAGGTCTGCTATTGGGGGCCAGAAGGGGGGGGAGGTCTGCTACTGGGGGCCAGAAGGGGGGGAGGTCTGCTATTGGGGGCCAGAAGGCGGGGGATCTGCTATTGGGGGCCAGAAGGGGGGGAGGTCTGCTATGGGGGCTCTGCTATGGGGGGCCAGAAGTGTGGGGGGGTCTATTGAGGTCCAGAAGGGGGGGGGGGGTCTGCTATTGGGGGCCAGAAGGGGGGGGTCTGTTATTGGGGTCCAGAAGGGGGGGGTCTGCTATTGGGGGCCAGAAGGGGGGGGGGGGTTTGCTATTGGGGTCCAGAAGTGGGGGGTCTGCTATGGGGGGCGAGAAGTGGGGGGGGGTCTGCTATTGTGGGCCAGAAGAGGGGGATCTTTGGGGACCAGAGGGGGGGTCTGCTATGGGGGGCCAGGGGGGGGGGGTCTGCTATGGGGGGCCCGGAGGGGGTGTCTGCTACTGGGGGCCAGAAGGGTGGGGGTCTGCTATTGGGGGCCAGAAGGGGGGGTCTGCTATTGGGGGCCAGAAAGGGGAGGGGGGTCTGATTGGGGGTTTGGAGGTCTAATGGGGGTCTTATATGGGGGTCTGGAGATGGGGGGGGGTCTCATCTGGGGTCTGATATGGGGATTTGATCTGAAGGGTAAGGGGGTATTGTTTTTCTGTGTGGTACCAGTATTTTCAGGGGGACTGTTTCTGCAGTATAGTATTGGGGGGGACAGGATGGGTGTTGCGGAGAAGGTGAGAGGATGATGGAAAAGTAGGAAAGTAAGATGTCTGTTTGTTAAACTCTGAAGAGACGAGGCGCGAAAGAAGTCACCATGGCGGTCTGGTCTGACCGAAGACAGAAGAAGAAGAGGAAAGAGAATATCTACATCAGAGAAGAGAAGTCACTGGATGTAAGAGGTACATATGTGGCGCTGTATGACCCTGTATGTTCTGTAGCGCTGTATGTAATGTTTTCTAAGTATGTCGTTAAAGGGGTTGTCTTTTTTTTTTTATTGTACGAGCGCTGCCTTCTCTGCTCTGTTTACTGCTCATCACTTAAAATGCTACAGCGAGCAGGTGAACAGAGCAGAGAAAGCGGCTCTCATATGAGCAATGCCCTCTCTTCAAACAGCTAATCGTCGGGGGTGCCGGAAGACCCCGGCCGATCTGATACTGATGGCCTACCCTGAGGATAGGTCATAAGTAGTAAAAAGAGGACAACCCCTTTAACAGTAGGACTGGAGGGAAGGGGCTAGGTTGAGAATTTGGCATGGGGGGAGGGGGCGTTTCAATATTTGCAGAAAAGTTTGGTGCACCTGCGCTGAGCGGCGGGGGTGGGGGGGGGGACAAGCTGAACTGATTGCACCAGGGCCCATTAACCTTTAGCTACACCCCTGGATGTACGGGCATGAGGTTCAGCAACTGGACTCACATTTAGTCTATCTGATGATTGATGAACAAGATGTATGCGCCTCATGGTTCAGTGATGTCATCTGCATCTTTACATTCCAGGTCTAGGAGGAGGAGCAACTGTCTTTAGTTGACCCCAGGATCTAGTCTGAGTAACGGTGATAAAAGGAATATTGCCATAAACTTTGAATGTAGCAGTAGCGTACATGAGCCGCTCCACTCAGCTGAAGGTATTGGGGGACTGGAGTCCAATATGTGGGGTTCCCAGCCATCTAGACCGCCTACGATCTAGAATATATCACCTATCCAGTGTTTCAAGCTGGAATATCCCTTTAAATAACAATTTTAATACATAAATAAATAAAAAAATTTAAATTGCCATTCCTAAGCTATTCCTCCTGGAAATGTCTAAACATATTGACAACTAGATGCTACTATTCCTCCTGTCACAGGGACACTATGACACTGTCCAATCACTTATCACTGCTGTAGGGACACGCCTTATTACAAGGCTTCTAGCAACACTCAGTTGTCAACTTAGTTATACATTTCCAGGAGGAATAAAAGATGAAATGCACAACGCAGAGGTCCGACACCCGGGAACCCCGCCGATCAGATGTGGTAGTAGCGCCACAGCCTTCTCGCAGCTTTTCCTACGCCAGTGATGTCACGTTTATTGGTCACATGACCTAGGCGCAGCTTAGTTCCATTCAAGCTATACAATGGACGGCGCTGTACATGGTGAGCAGAGAGAAGGCCACCGCGCTACTGCGACCACCGATCAGTGGCGGTACTAGGTGTCAGACCCCCATCATTCAGATACTGATGACCTATTCTCTGCACAGATCATCAGTTAAAAAACTTTTGAAAACCCCTTTAAAGGCTATGTACACCTTTGAGGGCAATTTTTTTTATTATTGCATTATACTTATTTTGACCTAAAAATCACTTTCTCAATTGGTCTTTATTAACAATATGGAATCCTTTTTTGTGTACAGAGCTGAGAAGCTGTACTAGTGGATTTTTTCCTAATTCCGTCATCTGAGGAGCAGATGGACTCCTCATCTCTTCTCTTTGACCTTATAATCACTCATTAAAGCTCAATCCTTATCTTACTCATAAGAATGTGGCTTAAATAAGTGTTTATGACATCTCAGTAGTTTACAGATAAGGGTAATTAGATGACCGCCACAAAGTGAAAGTACCAGTCACCCAGCTAGACAAACAGTTAACCCTTTGTGACTGAACAGCTCAATATTTTTAATAAAGACCAATTGAAAATATGATTTTTAGGCAAAAATAAGTTAAATGCAATCATAAAAAAATATTAAAATAAGCCTTTAAAGTCTGGCGCATAAATTCTCAAATCATTAAACCAGAATGAACCACAAAATGCTACTTGATAGCGAGAGGTTCACTTTTCAGAAAGATAATTTACAGTTTCCATGAAGAGCTTTAGGGTCATCTGAATTCTGCAACTGCAGCAATTTCACCGCAAAGCATTTCATATGACAGGGCCAGATTTTACGTGAAGAAGGGGGGGGGACATTTCTGCTTCAATATGAAGCCACTGAAATAGTCAGAAATGACTTACTGCGCCCAGTTTCCGAACATATGTTTTTGGTATACATTTCCATAAAAGACCAATCAGATTTTCAGACTAAACAAAAGCGTGTATTAGTCTCGTGGTCGCTGCTCCATCTCTGCTTTACAAGTTTAATATCCTATCACCGAGGAGACAGTGGACTCCGTGTCATTCGCACCCGGAGCTCCTTCCTACAGGTCCTGCATAGAAGCTCCTTCTGGGTCTTTCTTTAGAGACATCTTTGCACGGATTGTATTTCATATTCAGAAAGCGTCTTATAGGATATACCATAGAAAGTGATGGCACATTGCTAGGATATGCCGCCACTTTCTGATCCCTCCCCCATCGATTCTGAGAGTGACGGATGTAAGTCAGCGCCACGGTCTTTTTCTATTCTCACAATTGATGTAACCTGAGTGACCCACAATCATATACTCTGAAGGCAAAAAACCTTTAAATAACACGACCCCAGAGGAAAAAAAAAGGTCTATTCAGGGAACTTGGAGACCGAGCTTTTACGCTAAAACAATATTTGTGATGTATTCGTTTCAAGTTCAAAGGCCGGTCTCATCAGAGGGAGACCTAAGGAAGTGAGATCTGACAGATGTTTTACAGCTGAGAAATCCCTGCAGACCCTGATTAATGGGAGAGAAATGCTGCAACGCGGCATCGGAGTCACTTACAGCCCAGGTCTTTGACAGCCTGAAGATGGGCGCGCTCTGCAACGCCGACACTACCGACATCAGAGAGTGAAGGTTGTTCAGGTCCAGAAGTTTCTGAGGGAAAAAAAAATACAAGAATAATTAAATTAAATAATAACAATTAAATACAATTATAATAATAATCATATTCCAGAACAGAAATTGCATTAGTGCTGAATTCCTGTCACCTAGGACACAGTGGTACGATCGCCCTAATCCAGGTGTATTACAGTTGCTAGTTGGGGGACTGCAGCATGTGCTGCGTATTCTTCACTCTCAGTGGGGGTCCCAAAGGGGGTGGAATCCCACAGTGTATAAGGTAATGGCCCCTTTCAGACAAGCAAGTTCCATGCAACGGACTGGCAGAGAGAGTATGCGGCAGCTCCCGTTGTGACCTCCCTGACCCCCGCAATAAAAAAATAATTGCTACAAATGTGGACACGTCTGATATATGTCTGCAAAGTTTTTTTTAGGCTTATTCCCATCATATAAAGTGATAGTAATACATTATATGTTTGGTCCCTTTCAGACGAGCCAGTTCCACGCTCCGGAT
This sequence comes from Rhinella marina, assembly GCA_900303285.1. Taxonomy (NCBI): domain Eukaryota; kingdom Metazoa; phylum Chordata; class Amphibia; order Anura; family Bufonidae; genus Rhinella; species Rhinella marina. The sequence goes on along the minus strand of ONZH01004811.1, from coordinate 122,664 downwards.
TCGCAGCTTGAGTATGCGGCAGCTCCCGTCCTGACCTCTCAGCACTTTATACCATTATATTGATTCATGATGATATGTAACCCTTAAGGTTCTGGAATGTAATGCTGTCGGTGTTATCCAATACATTCCAGAACTGTAAGGGTTACATAGCATCATAAATCAATATAATGCTATGCGACCCCGGTAGTGCTGGGAGGTCATGACGGGTGCTGCAGCATACTCAAGCTTCAAGTCTGATGCATGGAACTGGCTGGTCTGAAAGGGGCCAAACATATAATGTATCACTGTCACTTATTTTGATAGGAATTACCCTTCAAGAACTTTACAGACACATATATAGGGTATGTCCACTTTTGTGGCAAGTAATACTTATTTTAAAATAAAAATGAAGCGTCTTTGCACACAGTCTTAGTTAAGAAGATCCCACCGTTTTGTGCATACAGTTTTTATGCAGACCTATGTGTCTCCATGGCTCCTTAGAAGAGGTTATCCAAGACCTAAAAATGTGAGGAGTGTTTTAAAACCTTTACTCACCTGCCATTAACCTTCAGTCATACCGCCTCTTGCTAACTCATCGCATACATCAGGGATCAGCAACCTTCGGCACTCCAGCTGTTGAGAAACTACAATTCCCAGCATGCTCCATTCACCTCTATGAGATTTCTTAGAAGAGCGAAGCAAGTATGCATGGTGGGAGCTGTAGTTTCACAACAGCAGGAGTGGCGGAGGTTGCCTACCCTACAGGTTAGCATGAAGCAGGGAACAGACTGAAGATGCTATGACTGCAGCATCGATTTGTAGCCTGTAACCACACATAGGTTTGCATTCGATTCTAACTTTAAAAAAAAGAGATTTTTGCTAGTTTCCATGAAAAACTGATTTTTTTTTTCCAGGGAGGGGATATGTTGAAATGGAAAGATTAACACATAGAGGTATTTGCCTGTACACGAAGCGAAGTTATAAAACCAGTAATTTACAGAAACAAATAAGTTGCTGTCAGAAGAAATGACTTTTTGCAGCCTCCAGGTTTATATTTGTGTCAGTGGCCTCGTGAAACTGTTACCGATCGGCGTCAATTCTAAAATGAGCTTTGATTTGCAATTATTCATGTGGCTGGATTATAGCGACAGCTTGAGGCCGGTGCCATTTACAGATCTTATCTGTGTAATGGTTCGTTTGGGGTGGAGGCTCTTATATAACGGCATTTTTACTAGTAAGTAACCCAATGACACCTGCCTCCTTGACGTCATCATAAGGAGCGCCAATTGCTCTATTCCCACAGCAGTTCTGCCAGTGATGGATTTGTGGTGACCACCATTCTTCTAATTTCATCCAGTGAGGTAAGGTTTACCAACGTTGGCTTCATCTGCGCATGTGCTGGATGATCTGACATATCCTGGCCTGCAGGATGTGAATTAAACCAGGAGGGGGCAGTCAACAGAAGCACACCCCCATCACTCCTATGACTCTTTACAGGTAAGGCTGCTTTGGAGGCTCAGTCATAAAGCCTGAAAACCATGTCAACCTGCACATCGTGAGGATTTTTTTGCATCAGGAGTGAACAGACTCCATCATTACTAGAGACTGCTTGGCTGGTGGACAGTTAACACTTGTTGGATTTATGCGTCTTAAAGGGGTTGTCCCACGAAAAATATTCTACAATTTTCAAACCAGCCCCTGGATCTGAATACTTTTATATATGCATGTAATTAAAAATTTAGCATAGCCACAGAGTTATTCAATAAAATCTATCTGTATAGCGCCACCTGCTGTTTTTTTTTTTATTTATTTGACCTGCTCACTGAGATGGCCGCACATGTTCAGTTTCATCCTTCAACTGCCTCCTGAGCTGTGATGGGGAGAGCTGAGACACGCCCCCTGAGCTGTGATGGGGAGAGCTGAGACACGCCCCCTGAGCTGTGATAGGGAGAGCTGAGACACGCCTCCTGAGCTGCAGCAGAAAAGACACTCCCCTTGAGCTGTCAGCTTGATATAAATCAAGCAAAGGAATGAATGAGGAGATCTCTGGATCCATGTGAGGTACAGGGCTGGTTCTAGTTTTGTTAGAAAGAAGTTGTCATGTACTGTATGATTTTCATTTTTTACATTCGTGATGGGATAACCCATTTAATTAAAAACTTAATAAATGAAGCATTTGGAATGAGAAATTGCCCCTTTTTTGGAATATAATCTCTACCTTTATTTCTTTCTTAATTTTTTTCATATTTTACTTTTTCTCTATCTTTTCTCCTCCTTCTTTGTGTTTTTTTTCTGTTCCCCTTACTCTCCCTGACCGCAACAGGGGATGTTCCCCTTATCGTTTTGGCATAATGTAGTTAGAGATAACATAGTTTGTGATTATGAAGAGGTGCTAAGGCTTAATTAATTAAATCTCTGATTAAGATTAATGTATTAATATTATATATATATATATATATATATATATATATATATATATAAATTTTGTAAAAAAAAAAAAAAATTGCATCAGCTTCTTGGCCACCAATATGTGGGACCATACATCCACAGTCCAAGTACTGCTTGTTAGGAGGACTGCGGTAACATCCTACCATTCAGGGCTGCACTTACAGCCTCTCAGGTAAGTTTTTATCCCCCCTGTTTAAGCCCAAAAATGTCAATGGTTGCTCTTAGACAGGTCGGGAATTACATCGGGAAATCCCGATCATCCGATCTTGCATTAACACATTTTATAAATCTCCCACTAACATGTGCTTACATTTTACTTGATTTACGTAACAGATTTCTGTAGGACATATTTCATCGTGGATTAATGAAAATTGCCATGAAGAATTCCAAACAAAATAAATACAAAAACCCAGATGTTGTGTAAGGAATGTAATAAAGAATCCATCAGAACAAAAACCCTAACAAAGTAACACGGCTTATTTGTACTACTACCAAACTGACGCCTGCCGAAGAGTCTTCTACGCGTGATTTTAAGAGAATTTGATGTAAATCATCCTCTTAGATCAATCCGTTTCAAGGGGAGTTGCTCCCATAGATGTCACCCTGTGGTAGGAAAAGTATAGAAAAGGATAAAACACAGCATAAACCCTCACCTTGGCTATCTTGATAAAATGGCTCAGTATTTCAGCTCTGATTTTTAGAGTCTGTGTTGTTAGAATTTCTCGGACAACCCAGAAACTGACCTAAAAGGAAAAAAGAAAAAGATTAAGGTTTAGCAGCACGTGAACGTTGTTTTTTGCAAGAAAAACTAAAACCTTCAGACAACATGGCACCAAAATGTGTAGAAATGCGGGTGCTTAGGTGAAGATGAAGGAATAAATACACGTGACAATATCAGTTTTGTGGTCTTAAAGGGGTTTTTCGGGAATTTTTGATAGATGACCCATCCTCAGGATAACTTGAAGTGGAGACTTGGACGGCACTGCGGTGTAGAGTGTAGCGGTGCTCGCGTCAAGGAGGGACACTCCTCTGTAGTATATATTCAAACAGACCGGCACTTCGCTTGTAGTTTTTGGATGCTTTTTATTGTCACATATGGATATGAATGTGACGCGTTTCGGCTATATTAGCTGGAGGAAGGCTAATATAGCCGAAACGCGTCACATTCATGTCCATATGTGACAATAAAAAGCGAAGTGCCGGTCTGTTTGAATCTTTCCTCAGGATAAGTCACTAGTATCTGATTAGCGGTGGTCCAACACCTGGGACCCCCGCTGATCGGCTGCATGAGAAGACACCGGTACTCCTTATAAGGGCTACAGTCTTCTAGCATCTCTCCCTAGGTCATGTGACATCATGTTCATCGGTCACATGGCCTAAGCTTAAAGGGAACCTGTCATCAACTTTATGCTGACTGTACTGAGGGCAGCATAAAATAGTGACAGAAATGCTGATTTCAGCGGTGTGTCTCTCTTGAGCTAAAAGTAAGTGGTTGCTGAGAACCAACATCACAAACATTACATCCCAGGCCTTGAAAAGAGTCAAATCTACCTGAGAAGAGTCATGGTTATTCCTAATCTCTTGCTTTCCCCACCCATCTGCTGATGACTGGCAGTTCTCTCCTAGAGAGAAAGGGAGAAAACTAGGTAGAAGCCTGTCAGTCATCATCAGGTGGGCAGGGAAAGCAGCAATTCATGAATAACCATGACTCTTCTCATGAAGATTTGACTCTTTTCCAGGCCTAATCTGCAATGTTTGTGATGTTGGTTCTCGGCAACCACTTACTTTTAACTTATAAATGATAGACCGTTGAAATCGTCTCACCTGTCTCTACTTTATTCTGCTGTTAGTATGGGTAGCATAAAGGTGATGACAGGTTCCCTTTAATGAATAGGCCTAGGCTGCAATACCAAGCACAACCACTATACATTGTAAGGCGCTGTGCTTGGTGAGCTCACAGGAGCGCCGATGCCTTCTCAAACAGCTGATGGGCGGGGGTCCCGGGTGTCGGACCCCCACCGATCAGATACTGAAGACCGATCCTGAGGACGGGTCATCAGTTAAAACGCTGGGGAAAACCCCTTTGACCTACATCTCGCCCCTTCCCTCCACTGCACCTGTCGTATACAGTCCTGTATTCACGTAAGGGGTAGACCATTAAAGGTTTTTCTAGTTTTAGGCTATGACCATATCTGCACCCAATGTTTTGGGGGTGCAGGCAGCAGCATTTTCAAGAACTTTTTTTTTTCCTATTAAAAATACTTCGGCCGGAAGGTTTTTGATATTTTTGTGGTCTGTAGCTTTCACACTTTTGGTATGGTGATTTTTCTGGCGGTTTTGCCATAGGCTTCTCTATGGAACTAGAAAATCGCCAGAAAAATGCACGGGCTAAATGTTAGAAAAGGTTCCGCTCTATAGTGAGCTTCCTCCAGTCCTGTGTATGACCGCGGAAGAGATGCTGTGCTTTTGTGCAAATCACGCTACAACTTCCATTAAGCTGTGAATTTACCCGGAGGGACGGCGTTATAAATGAGTTCCGAAAAAGACAATACAATGGGGCGAAGAAAGAAAACAGCTAAATATTTACTGCAAAACACGGCAGCGTTTATCAGCATTTCATCCGCCCCCAACGCAAACCAGACGCCTCATTCCTCATTAATAGTGAGATTTCATTTTTTCCAGGCTCTGCAGAAATGAGCTAAGACTCAGGATGACGAGCCAACCGCAGGCGAACGTGCGCAGTCCTCGCTCCGTGGCTGGGGAGGCCTGTTCTGGGTCTCCTATATTATATAACATGATCCGCTGCTGACCTTTGTGTGGTACGGGCGGCAGCTCTCCAAAGTATCACTTCTAGGATTTATAGGTCACAGAATTACCGTAATACTGTTGGGTTTCTCAGAAATACGTTTTCTACTACAACTCCCAACATGGTCTGTGAAGGAACAACTACAAAGGCAAATAACAGATCAATAAATCTCCATTACTTTCCTTTTAAATAAATCTTTTTCCAGAGTCTTCTTTTTGGCGCATCGAATTGACCCACGTAATGGCGTCCAGTGATCACCTCTTCGATGCAGCACCTAAAAGCGTAGTTTTTCGCCTGCTCCGCGTCTCCGTGATGCCAAACTCACGGCCCTCCAGCTGTTGCAAAACTAAAACTCCCATCATATGCCTGGGCATTCCACAGTTATCAGAGCATGCTGGGAGTTGTAGTTTCGCAACAAGTTTGACATCTGTGGTGTAAGAGGACAGCTCTGTCAGTATCTGCACTGTTCTCCCTTCCGCTGGGTTTCTGACGCTTTTTGACGGCCAGGACAGCATATAGTCTCTTTCCGTAAAAATAATAGAAAATCTATGGACCCCGTTATACTTCAGCGGAAACGGTTAGGATTCATTAGGATCCATCAAAGCAGTCATGTCTCTAATGAAACCAGAGGTTACAATATGTCTTTATTCAATTGCAGCTATGGTTTGTGTGAAAATGCAGGTAATACATGCATAACAAAACACGAATAAAACAATCCATCAACAGCAGCTTGCTGACGGTTTCCAGGTAGCAAATGGAGATTTATAGTGTAAAATCAGCCCACACTGGCCAGTACTACCCATGGGTTACCTTTGCTTCTACCTGTATATTAAGGAAATGTTTTTGCACAGCTTGTTCTTATTTTTCAGGTTTTTGAAAGAAAAATGGCAGGACTTACAAAAAAAAAAATGTAAAAAATATCTGACTGGCTTGGAAGCGGCAGCCATCTTGAAAATGAAATATCACCATCTACTAAGCCCTTGGTACCGTGACAACGTCTTCTATGTGAAATTCTCTCAGCATGGCCCAAAACCAAATATTTGTGCCGAAAAAGAAAAATAATTTCCCAGAAAACGTCCAGTGGTTTGTATTCACATCTGTTTTTCTAAATAGCCAAATAATTATATTTTTTATTTGGGGGGGGGGGGGTGAAAGACGCTTCCAAGTGGCTGATAGTAGTTTTTTCCACTTGATGGAAACGATGGAGAGTCAGAAATTGTATCCATGTGAAAATGACCTAATGAAGTTGATCCGTCCGCCCCCGCTGCCAGATTTCCTGATTGGACTCAACATTTACAATCATGAATTTCAAAAATTAATATGAAAATTGCTTATTATGGCCAAAAATAAGTTAGCGTTGGCTAATTTTCAGCAGCAGATCATGGGGGAGGATACAATTGGGGTATGTTCAAACGTGGTGGGGCCCTGGGCACCTGTGGGGGCCAAAAGGTGATAGGTCAGACTCACCATTTAATGCCGTGGCCGCCATTTTAGGCCAGGTTTGTGTCAGCATGCGTCCCCTGAAGCGTTAGGATACTACCTCAATGCTGCTGATATACAGAGATACAGATAATAGGAATTTAAGGGGAAAAAAAAAATATCGCCATTGAATGAGGGGCCATGATTGTCATTTGGGGGTCCCTTGTAATGACCCTCACTGCTGTCTGAAAGGAATCCGTCATCACACCCATCTTATTAAAACCATTTTACACGTCTGATGAGCCCTTGCCAGCCCTGCTGACGGTTTCCACTTAAAAAGGGTTGTCGGATCAAGTACAGCCCCTTTAACCCCCTAACTGTTTTGCCAGAGAGGAGCTGCAGCAGTGGGAAAAGTAGCCACCTGGAGGGGGAGGGCTGCTTTAGATGCTGCTACCTCCGGAATGGTAGCAGTTAGAAACATGCAAAACTGGTCTTGTTTGAAAGCAGACATTCCAAGCTTTCAGACAATACTATAATGACAGCAATATGTTCAGGACAGAGAAAGATATCACTGATAGAAATCGGGATGCTGTGAATGCAGCTGAAAATTAAGGTAAAAACTGGTTTCATTTGTGATTATTCCCAACTTGATCTATAACAGTGATTTCTCCTCTGTTTCTTGGACTTTTGATCTTGTATTAAAGCCTGGACTGTCAGCTTTCAGACAAGACCAGTTGCATGTTTCTAGCTGCTACCATTCAGGGGATATCACCATCTAAAGCAGCCCTCTCCCTTCAGTTAGCTACTTTTCACACTGCCGGAGCTGGACTCGGGCAGAACAGTTAGGTGGATAATAAGACAGCTGTATGAAAGCCTCAAAAAGGGCAACTTTGCTAGGGTGAGGTTGGTATTCACGGGTGTATTGTCCATATACCCTACAGGGAAATTCCCTGGTGGGCCGATGCCCAGAGGGCCTCCCAGGCGCTCTTCTTGGCCGCCTGCCAGGTACAGCATTAATTAATATGGAAGCATTAGGAACTTATGCACCTGTCCGATGCCTGCAGGTGTCCTCCTGAACTGAACTATGGCCAGGGTAATGATACAGTTTCATATGGTGGCATGGATGGCAGTATTTTGTGCTGTACTGGGGTATCTGGTTGCACTATGGTATTGCTGACCCCACCTACTTATATCTGTCAATTTGGGGCCGCCTACAACATGGGGCCACTTTTTTTTTTTTTCCAAGGCCACTTAAAGTTCCCAGTGTGCCCCTGTTGGAAGGTTGTCTACATAATAGGCAGATGGGTCCGCCAGAGCAAACACTTACATTTTTGTTTGCAGCTTTCCAGGCCCATACAGGAGAACCCCAATTACGCTTACAGAAAGGGGTTGTCGAGAATATGTGATTTCATATTTCACAAAAGCAGTAACAATTTCCAAACCTAAATGTTGTAAATTTTGAGAACGGCTTCAGAAGACTAGAAGAAGACCTGCAGTAACTCAGAGCAGCGTCTATAAGAATAGGATGCAGCACGAGAAGGTTTGGGGGGCGTCTCGTAGCTACTGCCCAACACAACATCTGCAGCTATTTTGGAAATAAATGACCTCAGCGTTCACATCATATGAAGAGAGATGAGAGAATAGCCAAACATATCGTTTTTGGTAATGGAGTTTCCTTACTGCATTATGGGGAGAGGATTTCATAGATGATAAACAGATCTCCAATTGCGACGTGAGACACATCTCACACGCAACCTTTCAGTAATGCAAAGCGGAACGCGCACTCCCACTCCATGAGAAGAAGGGTCTTTAAAATGGAAAATGTGTATGTGGCTCCTGTATTTAGCCGTATATATCACCAGAGCAACCGTAATGTGCTCGACTGCAGATCTAAGGAAGGGCCTGTACTCTGTATATTGTATATATATATGAAGTCCCACGGTCCACGGAACAGAGTAAGTCTACATTCACACGACCTTGGTGTTCTGCGGACTGCACATGCCACCATCATAGAATGCTCTATTTTTATTTAGGGGCGGCAGAACGGAACTACGGATGCGGACAGCTAACAGTGAGCTGTCCGTATCTTTTGCGGCCTCATTGAAATGAATGAGTCAGCCCCCATTCTGCAAAATTGCGGAACGGATGCGGACACATTCATACGGTCGTGTGAATGTACCCTAAAGGGCAAGGCCAGCTCCAGATTTTACGTGGTCTGAACGGTGTCTGAAAGCTTGGAATGTCGGCTTTCAAACAAGACCAGTTGCATGTTTCTAGCTGCTACCATTCAGGAGGTAGCAGCATCTAAAGCAGCCCTCCCCCCTCCAGGTAGCTACTTTTGCCACTGCTGGAGCTCCACTCTGGCAAAACAGTTAGGGGGTTAATCCGTATATCCAGCGTAAGCAGAGACCATAAATGTCATGTTAACAGAGCCAAACAACTGGGTTTGCCCTTCACCCATCTGCGTGGCATGGTAGATTGCGTGCTCATGGGGATGTAATGTACAGTCAGTGAATATGTCGGCTGGTAGAAATAAGCTGGTGCCAGTAATCACAACCATTACTAACCCCTCTCCCCCCCCAAGCAGTCTGTACCTGGTTAAACCGTCTTGTGAAGGCGACAACGTTTGGAGCTAGGCTGTGTTTTTCCTTCTTGTTCCAGCCGCAGCTGGCCAGCTCCTGAAAACAGAAGAGAGGTGACATCAGTCTTCCCACTTTGGTCATCGGGCTTTGGATTTATAGAGAAAAACAAAACATAAATTTTACACCAGCAGCTCCCAAGACATTTCTTGTTGCGACCTTCCTGATGACTACACCCCGGGTCCTGACACGTCATCTCTGAAGTAGAATCACCAATCACACAGAGTGTCAATGACAAAGATAATACACATCATATTCCGATAACATTCCCTCTTCCTGTTGTGTAAAATTCCATTAGTAGACATGTTGTTTCTTTGGGACTCCCTTCTCACCATCTGGTCTCTGTATAATTATGGGATACTGGGAGCTCAATGTTTACCTATGGGGGGGGGGAGGGGCGGTGATAAAATGCTGACCAAGCGCAACAATGAAGTTGCTGGAAAATAGCCATAGAGCCCTAGACTATATTACATGATGGCGATTACACTGCTTGTAATGTCATAACTCTTTATTAAAAAGTACTTCATTTAAAGGCTATGGACACCTTTGGGGGCAATTTGTTTTTTTTATTAGTGCATTGTACTCATTATGAGCTAAAAATCATTTTTTTAATTGGTCTTTATTAAAAAAAAATATGGAGTCCTTTTCTCTGTACAGAGCTGAGATGCTCTACCAGCAGAATCTGAATTTTCTCTCTGCTCCGTCAGACAGCTAGCTGACGGCTCCTTATCTTTGCTCTCAGACCTTATAAACACACATTACAGCTCAGTTCTTCTCTTATTGATAAGAATGTGACTTAAAGGGGTTCTCCGGGAATTAAGAAAATGAAAATACTTAAATATTACTTTATTATAAATATATTCCCAAATACCTTTCATTAGTTATAATGGCTCGTTTTCTCTGCAGAGCAGTCATTAGGAGAAATAAAATGGCCGCCGTCCTTATAGTACACGCAAAACCTGTCCTAATCACACAAGAGGACAAGTTACTTCACAACACTGAGGTAAAGAGCTGCCTCATCCTCCTCTCTGCTCTGCTTGTCAGGGATTATGATCCTGAATACAGATGATAAGATCTTCAGCTGAATCTCTGTAGGAACGGAGTTCATGAGGAGACATGAAGTACAGAGAAGAGGTGGGGGTGTGGCCGTGTGATTAGGACAGGTTTTGTGAGTACTAATAGGACGGCGGCCATTTTATTTCTCCTAATGATTACTCCCCAGACAAAACAAGCCATTATAACTAATGAAAGGTATTTGGGAATATATTTATAATAAAGTAATATTTACGGATTTTCATTCCTGGAGAACCCCTTTAAATAAGTGTTTATGACCTCTCAGTAAGTTAGAGAAAAGGGTTATTAGATGACCGCCACAAAGTGAAAGTAGGATGCACACAGCTAGAAAAACAGTTAACCCTTTGTGACAGAAAAGCTCAATATTTTTAATAAAGACCAATTGAAAAAAATGTTTTCTAGCCCCAAATTGGTAAAGTGCAATCATAAAAAATATTGCCCCTGAAGGTGTACATAGCCTTTAAAGGATTTACATCTGAAACTTGCATTAAAAAGGTGAAATAAAAACAAGTATAAAATACAGTTTCACAAAGCAATCCCACATTTCATACACAAACGACCCATCGCTCATCTTATCGGAATTTAGCCCATCTTAAGCAACCAAATATTAATGAGAATTTTGCCCAAAAGTAATAGAAGTTAAATCTGTGTGATGAGCTGGCAACAATTACTCACTAAGGTACTCAAGGAGGGTCCCCGGGATGTTAGAATGATCTGTAATTAGTTGCATTTTCAAATACTATATTTAGGGGTTTTCTGAGAACCTCAATTGTTTAGATAAAAGCAAATAAAGGTTATAAAACAACAAAAACAGCCTAAAGCTAGGTAGTGCTAAGCCAGGGATGCCCAACGTGCGGCTTTCCAGCTGTTGAAAAACTACAACTCCCAGCATACAGCTATTAGGGCATGCTGGGAGTTGTAGTTTTGCAACAGCTATTAGGGCCGCAGGTTGAGCATCCATATGCTAAGGAGGAGGAATAGCCTGCCAGAGGTCACCGTATCCAATATAGCCAGTAAGTGCCACAGAACCGCCAGGCACCATTGACTATAATGGGACCTGGTAGGGATCCGGCCTTAGCAGCAATTTTTTTGTCCGGCCAAATCTCATCACTAATGCCGGAAACAGGTCTGGATTGCAGCCAGGTCCCATTATAGTTAATGGGCTCCGACGGTAGCATCTGGCAATGCTGCATATTATGGACTCCGGCCAGGGGCGGACTGGGAACTGAAAGTGGACCTGGAAAAAATGCTAAAAGTGGCCCCGCTTTGTAGTCAGGTTCAAATTAATGGAAGGCAGAGCCAGCAATACCATATTGTGGCACATAATACCGCTCCCAACAGAGTCAAATACCACAGTCTATCAAAAAATACCGCCAGCAGCACAAAATACACCTCCAAAAACGGCACTGGCCGTCGGTGAGGAGGGCTCAGGTGGCCCCCTGGGCATCGGCCCACCGGGAAATTTCCCTGTAAGGTCTATGACCAATCCACCCCTAACTCCGGCAGGCTGACCCTCTACCAGAATGGCCTGCCGGAACAGTTTAGCGCTAGTATGAGACTAGCCTAAGGCCTCATGCACACAACATCATTTTGGATCCACATCCAATCTGCATTTTTTGTAGACTGCACGCAAACCCATTCATTTGTATGGGCCCTCAAAACAAACGGACAGCACACAGATGTTATCCATCTGCATCCGTATATTCGTCGTCCTATTCTTGCCCGTTCTGCAGACTAAAGAACAGCCATTTCTATAAATGGGACTGACAAAAATGCGGATAACACATGGAAAGGATCACAAAACGGATATGTTCATGAAGTCCTTGTGCACATGACCACATGTGCGTTCTGGTCCGCGAACCACAGATCCGCAAAATACAGATACTTTCCATGTGCATTCTGCCATTTTTTTTTCTCACTCCCATCAATATAAATGGCTCATACAATTTCTAATTCTTTAGTTTTTATTTTGTCTTTTTCTTCTTCCTTAAATATTCCGTCATAATCCAAATCTTGCCCTCCTCGCCCACCCTGGAGGTTGTCTTCTCCTGATTATTCTGACATGAGGGTCAATATTAGCACTTTGGGTTTACAGTGGAACATCCCTGCTGTGTAACCAATTACCGATAGAACTGGGTCTAGGATGCAGTTAACGACCAGAGCAGTCTCACCACGAAATGCCTTTTCTTGGAAAAAGCAAAAAAAAAAAAAAAAAAAAAAAAAACCTCATAGGAATTTCCAACAAGGAAGGGCCTCCTGAGTAAACAGCACAAAGGATTCCTCGTATTTTAGCAGAGAAACGCTAAAGAAAATCTAACGATTGTTTGACAAACGTCTTATGGAACTTTCTGTCTGGAAATGTTTTCATAGGAAACGCTGCAGACGCCACCAGATCTCTTCACTGACATGAAGCCGTGAGCTCATCAACAGTCTATTAGCAATTACCCGACACTAGAGTAATTCAGATGAGTCAAGGCCTTCCAAAAAGTTGTCATTGCTTTTGCTTTACGTGCTTTGCATGTATTGCTGGATGGTATTTAGATATTATAGATGGTGCCCGGACCAGGGGTATGTAGGTTCTTTACCAAACTCCTTGGCTTTACAAGTATAGAATGGTTATCCACATTACCGCGAGTCCTGGCATCTGTCCAGTATTTGCCGTGATACAATATTGGAAAATTTTGGTCTCAACAAACCTCCAAGAAAATCTCCTCTTTACTTGATCACATTTGAGTTATGGATTCAACTTTTCCTTTTGACATTGGAGCAGAAGAACAGAGTTAAAGCTGTGATGGAAATATCCCATGATAGACACCAACAGCTCTGGACAGACTCCACTGACGGGAATGGGGTCTGTTGGGTTCCATCATGGCGTCCACCACTCTACCAAAAACAAATAGTGCTGCATGCTTGTGACCGAACCGGCTCCTGAAAGGCTCCACTGATTCATAATGGGGTCTATCATGGTGTCTGCCACGTTACCAGAAAAAATACTGCTTCATGCATGTGACGAAGGCTCCTGAAAGACTCCGCTAATTTATAATGGGGTCTATCATGGTGTCTGCCACGTTACCAGAAAAAATACTGCTTCATGCATGTGACGAAGGCTCCTGAAAGACTCCGCTAATTTATAATGGGGTCTATCATGGTGTCTGCCACGTTACCAGAAAAAATACTGCTTCATGCATGTGACGAAGGCTCCTGAAAGACTCCGCTAATTTATAATGGGGTCTATCATGGTGTCTGCCACTTTACCAGAAAAAATACTGCTTCATGCTTGTGACAGAGGCTCCTGAAAGACTCCTCTGATTTATAAAAGGGGTCACTTTATCACAAAAGTGCTATATGCACGTGATGGAGCATGCAAAGGAGCCTCAAATGCAGATGTGATGTCTAATTTGAATTGGATTGATGTTGCTTTGCTCTTCTCAGACTTGCACCAAGCCCCTGACTTTTGGATGCTGTTCACTACTCTATATGTACAGTACTTGATCAGAATAACATCATGGCTGGATACTAAAAGGCCCATCTGGACATAGGACTAACCAATACACCATAATGTGCTGCTTCGGTACTACTATGTGTACTGCACTATACAAACACAGCCAGAAAAGAATATATAAAACCAGAGATTGTGCCAGATATAGCGGGTGGTAAGAGCCATGGGAATGGCTGGGATGGCTACTGAGACAAGTGTCTTGGATGGTGAACACCACACCATTGCCACCACCAGCAATTACTATGCTAATAAACTTAAATGGGTTATCCCATGACTAATGTAAAAAATGAAAATCAGACATCATACAGCACATGACAATTTCTTTCTAACAGAGCTAGAACCAGCCCCGTACCTCACATGGATCCAGAGATCTCCTCATTCATTGCTCTGCTAGATTTATATCAAGCTGGCAGCTCAGGGGGGAGTGTCATTTCTGCTGCAGCTAAGGGGGCGTGTCTCAGCTCTCCCTATCACAGCTCAGGAGGCGTGTCTCAGTGCTCCCTATCACAGCTCAGGAGGCGTGTCTCAGCTCTCCCTATCACAGCTCAGGAGGCGTGTCTCAGCTCTCCCCATCACAGCTCTGGAGGCGTGTCTCAGCTCTCCCTATCACAGCTCTGGAGGCGTGTCTCAGCTCTCCCTATCACAGCTCAGGAGGCGTGTCTCAGCTCTCCCTATCACAGCTCAGGAGACGTGTCTCAGCTCTCCCTATCACAGCTCAGGAGGCGTGTCTCAGCTCTCCCCATCACAGCTCAGGAGGCGTGTCTCAGCTTTCCCCATCATAGCTCAGGAGGCGTGTCTCGGCTTTCCCCATCACAGCTCAGGAGGCGTGTCTCGGCTCTCCCCATCACAGCTCAGGAGGCGTGTCTCAGCTCTCCCCATCACAGCTCAGGAGGCGTGTCTCGGCTCTCCCCATCACAGCTCAGGAGGTGTGTCTCGGCTCTCCCCATCACAGCTCAGGGGGCGTGTCTCGGCTCTCCCCATCACAGCTCAGGGGGCGTGTCTCAGCTCTCCCTATCACAGCTCAGGAGGCGTGTCTCAGCTCTCCCCATCACAGCTCAGGAGGCGTGTCTCAGCTCTCCCTATCACAGCTCAGGAGTCGTGTCTCAGCTCTCCCTATCACAGCTCAGGAGGTGTGTCTCAGCTCTCCCTATCACAGCTCAGGAGGTGTGTCTCAGCTCTCCCTATCACAGCTCAGGAGGTGTGTCTCAGCTCTCCCTATCACAGCTCAGGAGGCAGCTAAAGGATGAAACTGAGCATGAGGTGATATACAGATACATTTTATTGAATAGCTCAGCGCTTATGCTAAATTTTTAATTACATGCAATTACAAAAGTATTCAGATCCAGGTGTTGGTTTGAAAACTGTACAATATTTTTTCGTGGGACAACCCCTTTAATTCAATAGTCACCATTATAAACTATTTTGGCAATAAACTCATTTTGCATCATGGAGGAGACTGGTCAGCATGATTTTTGGGCACTAAATTAGCAGGAAAGACAATGGGATCTTTTTTAATTGGACAATTCTGTCTCATTACCCAGTCATCAATGCTCCTTACAGTATATTGTAGACTCAACTTCAAGAAAAAGGGTTTAACACACACACACACACACGTGTATATATGTATGTATATATATATATATATATATATATATATATATATATATGTATGTAATTCTACATTAGAGATTGAAAGTATAGGCACAGAGAAGAGAACAGCGGAGGCGAATAAATGTCTATAATGTGAATATTTTCCCTCTGTCCGCCCACATCGGTCGCGTGAACTCAGGCTTGACAGCTTTAGAGTAAAAACACATAAATCTAAAGAATAACCATTGGATGGAGACTGACCCAAGAAAGCGTCCAAACACCCTGCACGCTGTCAATATGGAGTGGAGAATGTCAAATATTCTAACCAAAGAAAAGAAGAAAAAAATAATCACAGCCTACCGCAGATTCTACATAAAACCCTCCTGGAATCCCGGACAATAAAAATTGGCTTATTTCTTTTCCGCAAGTATTTTAGCCCATAATTGTGGTGGAGAATTTTAGCATTTGCTTTACAGCCTGATCTTACATCGGGTGTGGAGAGACACAGGTCGTATTAATTACAATAGGACGTGAGCACGAAATTTCTTGAGGACCGAACCGACGGTACAGGCCAGTGAGCTACCCGTGTCTCACCAAGCCCCATGGAAGATGCTGGGACTTTGACAACATCTGGAGAGAGACAGGAGGCTGGGAAATAATATAAGATTTAGAGAAGCGGGCCATTCTTTCTCCCTGCGGAGTCTCTCGTCAGTGTAATGATAGGGCAACATGGTGATTTTGGGCATGTGGCATATTAGTGACTGCGGTCACGTTTCAACCCCCAATTCGCCAGAGGTCTGAACTCACAACTCAAAATCACCGTCTGGCCTCAGCTTTAAGCTCTGGGTAAAAACCTAGTGTGTTTCTTAAAGGGAAACTCTCACCTGACAATTCACTGTTACAGCAGCCATAATGTCTTGCAGGACTAGCTCAGCTGAATGTAAAGATACCTTTCACTTAGTGATCCATTGCTTGATTCTGGAGAAAAAGTATTTTTGGTCCATATGAGCAATTAAGTGCACCAAGGGTGGGGTCAAGCCACTCTGTGCACACTTCTTCCTCTGCTATCCCCTCCCTCTCCTTCTTGATTGACAGGGTCAGATGACAGATCTAAGCAGGAACCTGGCCTTGTCAAATAGGAAGGGACTGGCACAAGAGGTAGGAGGAGCAAGGGTGCACAGAGTTTCTTGGTCCCGCCCTCGGGGCACTTTGCTGTTCATTTCTCTTGAATGAAGCACCAGATCACTACATCCAGCTGCGAGGCATTGTTCCTGGTGTAATAGTGAATGTACTGGTTATAGGCTTCCTTTAAGAGGACATACACTTTAAGTCAAGGTAAGCTTGGTATACTTTCCCATACTTAAAGGGGTTGTTTCACCTCACAATTGGTGTCATATTGCTAGGATATGCCAGCAATGTCAGATTCCACCTCTGGGACCCGCACCTATCTCTAGAAAAAGGGCCACCAAAGGGAATGAGAGCACACCGAGCACGCATTCATTTCTTTCTTTTATGGGAGTTCCAAAAAAAACCGACCTAGCGCATTCTGCTATTTTTGGCAGTCCCATGCAAATAAATTTATGGTGGCCACGCATGTACGGTAAGCGGTCGTTCAATTTGGGGACTCCGTTCTAGGGACAGGTGCAGGTCCCAAAGAGGGCACCAGCGCCAGTTGACATTCATGCGATAGGACACCAATGTGTTAGGTGAGACGCTCACTTAAAGAAGAACTCCCGACAAAAATTGTATTCCATGTCCTGCTAGAAATGTACATGATGTAGTGAATGTCATTTTCTTACCAGTGTCTGAATTTTTGACTTATATCATCCTGAAGTTTCTTATCTGTGTCATGTGCCCAGCAATTAGACCCACCAACTCACACAGCACCTTATGTGTGGACAGGAAGTCTAATTTTCTATCCATTCCTATGGGAGCCTCACTCTCAGTCTCATAGGAATGAGTAGAGCAATAACTGGCTTCCTGTCCTGGGTCAGTTGGAGGTCAGGGAGTTGGTCACATGACCCAGCTACAATAAGAAGAGAGGTTTTTACTCACAGAAACAGTCACTGATAAGAAAATGACATTCACTACAGATTATATCATGCATCTTTCTAACAGGTCAGAGAATAAACATTTTTGCGGGAATTCTTCTTTAAGCTAGTCATCTACGTTAGATGCACGTTGGCCAAACTGTCAATTTTGGTGGGATTGGCCGACCATCTGATATGTATTGGGGGGTCTGCGGACTCTCCACCAATGGCAGATGTCAGAGGTAGAGAAGTAACGCTGGATTTCAACATGCCCAATCCTTCTGTTCTCAAGAGATGTCTGCCAGAAGCTTCTCCCCTCTCCCAGTCACAGACATGTATGTGTATGGGGGACAGACGGCTGTCAATGAACGAGCATGCATGGCTGGCTTTACTGCGGTGACAGAGGGGCTGGGCAATGGTATCATCGTGCCCTGCCCCCCTTCAGGACAGTTTTGTATTGAGTGTTCCTTTAAATAATATAGTGAACTGCCGTGATGCACTATGGCAAAAAAAATAAAAAAAATAAAATATATATATATATATATATATATATATATAAATTCCAATAAGACACCACATAAAACAGAATACCAGTAGACAAGACACTAAGACTTTACATAAAAGTGAGTAAAAAAAATAAAAAAAAGACATAAATTTGAGGTTCCCCCATCTAAATACATTGACCGTTTCCATTTTCCACCCAGAGAGTTTTTATTTTCAATTATTTAAACATTGGACATCAAAGGAAATGTAATTTCCATTCTCTCTGAAAATATCTCGGAACTGGCAATGCGACTTTATGACTTTTCCATTGTAGGACACAGAAGTGGTTTTCGGCAGAGAGAAAAGACGGGAATTACAGGCTGGTTTGGGCCAGGGAACATTATCGAGGTAACCTGTCAGCCAGAAACTGGATCACATGTGGTTTGGAGGTCGAATACATTCGGGGCGGGGGGAGGATAAAACACAGGAGATGGGGCATTTAAGGACGCCACTTATAAAGCTGGATTGAGGTGTGCGTGAGAGTCGGAAATCACTGTAGTAACAGGTTAACCTACTGGTATTTATCCACCTACACTATATGCCCCATACTCGTTACCACATGGATATCTTATTACTAGCGCCTCAGGCACCCATTATATTGTCTGCAGATCCTGGCTTACAATTTACACCTATAAAAATGCAAGTGGAAATCTGAATATTCACTGCAGGCTCCAATACCGCCACCTATGGGTGCAAACCGTTATAACACTTAGAAAGCTGCCCATGCAAATTGGAGCATATTAGTGTAATGTGGGACCGGTCAAAGATCAAATGAGTATGGGGAACTGTCGAGCGTCATCCGAATGTCAAGGTAAGGAACCCTTTGTCCCCCCTGGAGACATGTCGCTGGCAAAACAGGAGTAATTTGCAGCTCCAGAGTAAGAGGGCCTCACAACCATCACATATGTTTAAAGAAGAACTCCCGCAAAAATGTTATTCTCTGACCTGTTAGAAAGGCGCATGATGTAATCTGTAGTGAATGTAATCTTCTTATCAGAGACTGTATTTATGGGTTATCCCCTCTCTTCTAATTGTAGATGGGTCATGTGACCAACTCCCTGACCTCCAACTGACCCAGCACAGGAAGCCAGTTACTTCTCTATTCATTCCTAGGAGACTGAAAGTGAGGCTCCCATAGGAATACCTAGAGAATGGTGAGTGGTGAGTCTGATTGCTGGTCACATGACACAGATGAGAAGCATCAGGGAGATATAACTCACAAATACAGACACTGGTAAGAAAATTACATTCACTACAGATTACATCATGTACATTTCTAGCAGGACATGGAAGAAAGTTTTTTGCGGGAGTTCTTTAAAGGGGCTTTCCGGAACTGAAGAAGGGGACATGGCTCTATTTTGGGAAAGGCTTCAAGCCTGGGGTGTGATGGTAACCTCTGCATTTGGATGAGAAATGAACTGGGTATAACCAATACTACGCAAAAACTGAAGAAGATTTGAGGACAATGTTTAACCATGTGAGAGAAGAGGGCATTTTAAGGGCTTATAATAACTCAACCGTAAACCGTAATAACTCATCGTCAACGTCTTTTATTTCGATAGTCGTGACTGGACCCTTTGACTGCACAGAATTCCTACCTTCCAATATCAGAAAAGACTCGGAAGGAAGACCCCGAAAATGGTGGCACTACAGGGGTCACATTTTCTGATGCCAACTAAATGTTTATCCCTCACCACCGCCCGGAAGAGAGAAATCACATTTACCTCTAATACAGCAGTCCTTCCCAAATTCTGGACTGGCCCCCCCAGCCCTGGCATCTCATCACACCGATACCTTGCGTACGTCCAGTGTGTCTAATCACTTCTTGCACAGCTGGTAAGCACACGGCACAGGCTCGGCCAGGTTCACTTGGCAGAAGACAGTCCCCCGTCGTATAACTCACCTTCTTGGATTACTCTAGAAATATCTTAGAATTACCAAAATTGCTAGCAGATGAAAGAGCTTGTGGAGGCTGTGCGCAGAGACAAACTCTGCTCCTCGGCATAGGATTCCCCTTTTCCTGACACGTAGCCACAGAGCAAAGAAAGCAAACTATGCTTTAGGGCTCATGCACACGACCGGTGCCGCATACGGTGGGTCCACAATACACAGGCACTGGCCGTGTGCAGCCTGCATCACGGACCCATTCAATTGAATGGGTCCGCAATTCCGGAGATGCGGAACGGAGGCTCGGATCGGAACACCACGGAAAGCACTACGGTGTGCTTCTGTGGTTTTTTTTGGTGGTGCCTCCGCACCGCAAAAAAAGTAGCGCATGCACTACTTTTTTGCGGTGAGAACCGTCGGATGAGGATTGAGGACCCCATTCAAATGAATGGGTCCGCGATCCGCATGTGGCCGCCCCAATGTCAGTGCCCGTGCATTGTGGACCGCAAATTACGGTCCGGAGCATGGGCACTGACTGCACACATGTTCGTGTGCATGAGCCCTCAAAGGGATCCCCGCACCCTCCTGACTGTGGACTATAAGACGTAGGGAAGTTTTTTGTTGCCAAAAAGTATGTCTTATAGTCCGAAAAATACAGCGCTTATGTGCAATTTGGCCTTTGGTTAGATATTGTCTGATCACTCGGAAAAGGGACTGAACTCACTATAGAGGCTGCCCAATCTTGAAACTGGTAAAGTCTCTAATCTCAGGCCACCACCAATGTCACCTGATCACCTCTATCTATATCTGACAAATCAAAAAATATATTTGCTCAGACGATCGTATCCATTTTGCAGTCTGCAAACTGCGGATCTACAAAACATGGATTACGTATTTTGCGGAATGGAACGGCCAGCCCTACGATAGAAATGCCTATTCTTGTCAGCAAAAATGGACATGCTCAATCTTTTTTGCAGGGCCGCGGAACGGAAGTACGAATGCAGAAAGCCCACGGTGTGCTGTCTGCATCTTTTGCAGCCTCATTGAAAAGAATGGGTCTGCATCCGTTCCGCAAAACTGCAGGAATGGATGCAGACACAAATTCACGACTGTCTGACTGAGCCCTTAGACTGGATTTCCTGCCTGCCTCTCGTTCCTGTTAATAGTTTCTATTCCGTCCTGTAACGTCTTTGGGTCTTGATTATACTATGAAAATGTTTGTCTGGTCTAATTTACTTCAAGGGGACCCCTAAACCAACAGCCCGAGGTCTACACACACAATGTCGTACAGATCACACAGTAAATTAGCAGCTAATGACTTCAAAGCTTCAGATGTAAGTTGGCATAGTCATGGGATAATGCATCTGCGCTGCCAAAAACGGTGGTGACATCACCAAGAACAGATGAAGCAGAGCCAAGCTGGTAAAAGTAGTGCATTAGTAGGATTCCGCTTCAGCAGGACGCATAAACAACGTCACATCAAAACGCCAGTTGATAAATTCAGCCCTGCAACCGCAAGTATCACTAAAATCCCGTAAGTCTGTGAACCGTCTTCTCGATGGAACAGAGACTAGAACCGAGAGTATAGGGTTTACCCTGAACTCCTGGCATGAATCAGGACCGAGTAACAGAATCCAAGCACTAAACCTCAAAAGGCAAGTTTATTACATGCAAAAAGGGGTCCCTTCATAGACGTACAGGCCAATAACTGATAATCCAATAAAATCTAATAGGTTAGAACGGTAAAATAGAAGACGTTTCCTGCATTTTACTATTTCGAGTCCTGATTTTTTTTTCCCCATAAACACGCTTATGTTGAAGCAGCTCTAGGCCGTCTCTTCTTCTATACAGAGTCCAATGCTGGACTGTCATAACTATATATATATATATATATATATATATATATGTATATATATATACATACACACACTATACGTACATATATATATATACACAGTACAGACCAAAAGTTTGGACACACCTTCTCATTCAAAGAGATTTCTGTATTTTCATGACTATGAAAATTGTAGATTCACACTGAAGGCATCAAAACTATGAATTAACACATGTGGAATTATATACTTAACAAAAAGGTGTGAAACAACTGAAAATATGTCTTATATTCTAGGTTCTTCAAAGTAGCCACCTTTTGCTTTGATTACTGCTTTGCACACTCTTGGCATTCTCTTGATGAGCTTCAAGAGGTAGTCACCTGAAATGGTTTTCACTTCACAGGTGTGCCCTGTCAGGTTTCTTGCCTTATAAATGGGGTTGGGACCATGAGTTGTGTTGGGCAGAATTCTGCTGGATAAACAGCTGATAATCCTACTGAATAGACAAGAAAAAAGCAGCTAAGTAAAGAAAAACGAGTGGCCATCATTACTTTAAGAAATGAAGGTCACACTTTTTTGTTAAGTATATAATTCCACATGTGTTAATTCATAGTTTTGATGCCTTCAGTGTGAATCTACAATTATCATAGTCATGAAAATACAGAAAACTCTTTGAATGAGACGGTGTGTCCAAACTTTTGGTCTGTACTGTACACTATACGTACATATATATACACACCCATATATACACATACATATACTATATATATATATATATATATATATATATATATATATATATATATATATATATATATATATATATATTTATAGCACAGAATATCACCTGTTGGATAGCAGCAGTTTGTCCTTCAGAGTTGTTATTCCTACAGCATATCAAACCATATGCAGTCATTTTGCAGGTTTATGACTCTCTGGTTTAGTAAAAAGTACAATTTACCCCTAAACTGAGGTAAGAAGGTCCACATGACAGCCCATATGCATACGCTTAAAGAAGAACTCCCACAAATTTTTTTATTCTCTGACCTGTTAGAAAGGTGCATGATGTAATCTGTAGAGAATGTAATCTTCTCATCAGTGTCTGTATTTGTGAGTTATCCCCTGTCTTCTAATTGTAGCTGGGTCATGTGACCAACTCCCTGACCTCCAACTGACCCAGGACAGGAAGCCAGTCACTGCTCTATTCATTCCTATGAGACTGAAAGTGAGGCTCCCATAGGAATACATAGAGAATTAGACTTCCTGCCCACACATAAGATGCTGTGTGAGTTGGTGGGTCTAATTCCTAGTCACATGACACAGATAAGAAGCATCAGGGAGATATAACTCACAAATACAGACAATGGTAAGAAAATTATATTCACTACAGATTACATCATGTACATTTCTAGCAGGACATGGAATAAAAATTTTTGCGGGAGTTCTTCTTTAAGCTTTCATTCATTTTAATAGGAAGTATTTGAGGAGAAATATACTTGGGCTACTTTCACACCAGCGTTTTTGCTGGATCCCTCATGGAGCAGCAAAAATGCTTCCATTACTGATAATACAACCATCTGCATCTGTTATGCACGGATCTGGTTGTATTATTTTTAACATAGCCGAGACGGATCAGTCATGAACTCCACTGAAAGTCAATGGGGGCGGATCGATTTTCTATTGTGTCAGAGAAAACTGATCCGTCCCCATTGACTTACATTGTGAGTCATGACAGATCCATCTTGCTCCACACCACATCGTGGACAGAAAAACGCTGCTTGCAGTGGTGTGATGGAAAAGGAGGCAAAATGGACACTCACAATACATTAATAAGTGCCTTGTTGTAACTTTTTCTACATGATACATGCCATTCGCTGAAGTCAGACATCCCCTTTAAAGGGGTATTCCGGTTACCATAAATATAACTATGTTTTAGACTAATTCATCATCAATCATCACCTAATATAATGTCTATTTCACATATTTACCGTTCAGTAGTTATAAAGTACTTTTCTACCCCTGTTACCCACTGTGTTTCCTCATGAGTTACCATGGCACCGACCTGTAGTTCTGAGCCTTTGTCAGGTCAGGCATGCTCAGTGTGTTGCTATCAGTTCTCTAGCTAATGTCACTGTGCTGCAGCTTACTGAGTGGAGGGGGCGTGTCTGCACTGGAATATCAGGCAGCCAATCAGTGAACATCAACACTCATGAACAAGCAGAAACTCGCAGCAGGGAAGCTAGGCATTGTGGGAATTGTAGTTTTGTGAGGGAAGATCAGGAGCCATGATACCGTCAGTGTGTTGCAGGCTCACACAGGAGCTAGACAAATGGATTGTAAGGTAAAATGAAGATCTGGTTATATGTATAGGTATGGGGTCTGGTTGGGTCACAGCTTGCAGCCTTAATGCAGTTTATCAAAAACTAAGTTACGTTACTGGAATATTCCTTTAATTACATATACTTTATAGCGGTCTTGCTCTTTTATTGGTGCGGTACTTCTCAGATTTAGGAGACATTTGCTCCATTACGTCAGTGCAGTAAACCATTACATCTGTGCATCACTTAACGTTCCCCTCTTGAAGTTTTATCAAACAAGTTGACTGGTCAGCGAGAAAGCGCAGGACGAGGGGCGTTTTCTGAACAGCGGCCACCGCTTATCTCTCCAGTAAGGAATGCTGGGTTCTGTCTTCTAAAACGCGTCGCTCCAAAGTCCACAATGTGAGATAATTACATCACACGTTACTGTTTGAACTTGACGGAAAAATTATGGAAACATTTATTCCTTTAACATCTTCCAAAACACAGAAAACATTCAATCTTCCAGCTTTCCTGGCCGTCCACTGCAAGAAAATAAAAGCTAAAGGGAAGGACTAATGTACGTAACTCAAGAAGACTTATGGCCCCTGTGAGGCGGGGGGTTGATGGATGCTGGACTTGTGCCTTGGCAGCAGAGAGATTGCAAATTTATAACCGATGATAAAAGATCCTATTGTTTTGAGAAACCAAAAAGAAATTCTATTTTTTTCTTCTCCAGGAGAATAGGACAAAGGGACATCGAAAGGACTAATTAAAACAAAGCGTGAGGGAGGGCAGTAGTCCATGTATAAGGAGGATCTGTCGCCTGTCAGTTTCTAGGAAGTACCGTTCCTCTGCAATTCCCCCTTGAAAAGTATAAATAAATTGTGTTACCATTTCCCTTGCCAATAGGGCGTGCCCCGAAACAGTGCCAGTGTGCAAGGGAACAGACCCTACTGGTAACATCTAGTTGTCAGTTCATTGATAAATTTCCAGGAGGAATAAGAGAGGAACAGCAAAACACTGAGTTATACAAAAAGAAAAAATAAATTACACTTGATTTTGATATGACACACCAGTTAGCATTTTATTGCCTCGGCTTATTTTATATATATATATCTCTCTCTAAAGAGTGATGCAACACAAGCTGCCATTAAAAGGTTATTCTCATCTTAGACAATGGGGACATATTACTATGATATGCCCCCATTGTCTTATAGGTGCAGGTCCTACCACTGCGACCCGCACCTATATAGAGAACGGAGCCCCCAAAGCAAAGGAGGGCGCACTGCGCAGGCGCAGCCACCCTCCATTCATTTCTACGGGGCTGGCGAAAATAGCCGAGTGCTGGGCTAAGGGCCATTTCCGTCGGCTACATAGAAATGAATGGGAGCAGTGGCCGCGTATGCGCAGTGCGCTCCCATTCATTTCTATGGGAGCAGCGGCGAGCTGCGCCTGGTGGTGCCTGGACCCCGGGAAACCTGGGGTCCTCCAGGCGCAACGCTCCCCGCTCCGATCTCGATATAGGTGCAGATCCCAGCGGTGGGACCTGCACCTATAAGACAATGGGGGCATATCCTAGCGATATGCTCCCATTGCCTAAGATGAGAATAACCCTTTAATGAACGAGATAGGGGAAGTGACAACTGCTGAGTCCAGTTTCCGTTTAGAAAAGTTGTCAAATGTGTAGAACACTATATCACACACTTGTGCACTACTACTACAATACTACCCCTAGGGAGTGAATACAAGTGCTGCCCTGAGTGACTTGTCTGCTTGCTAGGATACTCAGCAGCATGTTGTATGTGTAGGACTACAAGTCCCAGCTGTACAATGACACTGCTGATACACACAGGATCTTCCCCCTACCTGTTCTTGTGCAATGCTCTGCAGATCTCCTCTGTCAGCAAATGTGCCCAGCATTTGTCTCCTCACTGCATGCAGCTACTCAGTAAAGCCTTCATCCCTGAATCTGTGTTGGCTGAAGGGGTTAAAATCTTATCTGAAAGAAACCAGGGAGAGAGCAGCAGCCGGCAGTGCAGGGGGCGTGGCCAGCACAGTGACGTTTAGTGTCCAGACTCTTATCTGCTTGTGCACGAAACATCAGCAGAGCAGGGAGAGAATCTGACATCACAGATCATGTGACCCTCAGTGAAATCTGAGAAAGGGACCACTGAAGTTAAAGTGCATTGAAAATAACATTACATTTGCCAAGTTAGAAACATACAAAGGACAAAAAAATAACTTGGACAAGCCCTTTAATACTGCACATCACAGATTATAAAGGGTGCTGCATGTAAAAAAATATGTAACAATTGTGTCCAGAAAACACCAGAGATTTTTATATTAAGACCCCGTCACTATGTCACAGAAGAAGTGTTTTTCGGATGTTTTCTAGCCTCCTTATAATATCACCATTGTGACCACTGCAGACGGGAAGCGAGACAGCGCGCTGTCCTGATTTTAACGTACGCCTGAGCGATCTCTTATTAAAACCATTTGGCCACGAGCTTTAATAAAGTGCTTCTAATAAACCTGTCAGGAGAAGATTTCTTACAAATCCTCCGCTGGGCTAACTCGTGCCGAGGTTGTCTGCTAGCCATTGTTACCGTCTTAGGGAAAAGCACAATGGATTTAAGACATTTATTAAGTCATGTGTCTATTTCTGTTAGGCCTCATGCACACAACCGTATGCCTAAAAACAAGGATCCCGGCTGTGTGCATGCCTCGATTTTTTCCTATTTTACTAATTTTAGGATTAAAAAAAAATTTTTTTTCAACTGATCTTTAATAAACATTTTGAGCCATTTTTTAGTTACAGGGGTTACAAAAATCAGTCTCTTCACAGAGTATCACTTCTCAGTCCCATCAGCTGACGGCTCAAGTGAAGCTTTTTTCTCTGATCTCCTGACCTCAAACACCTTTTTAAGATACATTCTTACCAGTTTGATAAGGGTTTAACTATACTGAGTGTTTAGGAGGTCAGGAGATCTGAGATTCTCCACAAATAGACTGATTTTTAACACTTGTATTTCAAAAACGGCTGAAAATTTTTAATAAAGACCAAATGAAAAAAATGATTTTTAGTCCAAAATGAGTAAAATGCAATCATGAAAAAAAAAAAACTGCCCAAAGGTGCCCACCACATTTAACCCTTTCGCTACCAGCGACATACATGTACGGCTTTGGAGCGATAGGCGAACATGGCGCCCGCTCGAACGTGCAGTGGGCGCCAAGGCTGGCAGGTCATAATGCCGATCGTAGTCATTAAAAGTGCCAGACAACATGGAAATATACAGTGTGCCAATGGCTCCATAGTACAGGTACTGTGCCTTGTGCAAGAAGCATAAGGCTAAGTACACATGGTCCGTCTTGAACACAGGCTTTAAAAAAAAGCATGCTCTCTTTTCCAGCATTGTAGGGAAAAAGAATTGACAACATCAATGTAAAATGATTATGGTTTCGGGAAATTGTTGTCAGAACTCTAGCTCCTATGGTTACCTGCTTAATGGTTCCCATCATAACATATAATATGCTGAAAACATGAGTTCATGTCTAATGTAGGCTTCACCCATGGGTGTTATGTGCCCCCATACAGTAGGCCCTTGCCTGGTGTATGAACCTTTATAGGGCTCTTCTGTATCACAAGCAGTATGCCTGTGAGGGTGACTAGTCCATGTTCATGCCGTCTTACATCTTACAAGGTTTGGATCAAGCCCTGAGCCTAGTCCTGCAGTGGAGCATCTGATGACATGAAGCAGAACCGGAAAGCGGCGACAGACACCATTTTGCTCCTCTAGGTTTGCCTCAGTTCACATGGTGCCGGGCCAGGGAACATACCCTGCAGTTTATTACGCAGCTTCAGGAACGTCTAGTTCAATCATCTTTGGTTGCAGCTTTCCAGGAGTTTCAACATTCCCTTCTTGACCCATTACATTTTTTTTTCCGTTTCTTATGGAATTCATTTAGCAGACCTTTAGCCGCGCTTCTTAACTTCTGACATTCTTTTTGAAGAAGGAAAACTTTTCCAGCCTAGAAAAGTACGACTGCGTGTCAGCGCTCATTACATGTCAGACCTGCGTGTATTGCAGTAATGACATATACCACAAGGCCGGGGCTAATGGCATAGGCACTGACAGAGCCGATAACAGCTGCAGAGTTGTTTTCAATCAGTAAGAGGACTTACTTACAGAGCTGCAGGCAATCACACCGGAGCGGGGAGTCTGGACGGGGTTAAAAGGGCTGCAGATAAAATTAGTCACTTGCTATATTCATCACATTCTGGGGCAGCCACAGGCCGATGTATGCCAGCATCAAAATCTTTGCTCATAGTCTGCTTGATTTCCTTCTGCCCCCTTTTTCCTGACCACCGACAGCCATAAAAAAGGCTACTGATCAAACAGCCGGTGTGTGCCAGGATCGGGCCGTTATACCGCACATTACACAGGGATTACTAAGACTCCATCACTCTCTGCATCTTACATTAAGAATTTCCGCGCTTCCCACTAAAAAAAAAAAAAAAAAAATCTCTTTAAATTAAATTAGGAACAAGATATAATCATGCGGCACTGGCTCCCAGTTCTGTCCTAGAATATACAAACCTGGATGGAAAACTTTAAGAAACTGATCAAAAATGTAAACCTTAAGATTATTTGATTTTAGGAAGGTCCTCAACCTCCGCCTGCAGCTACACTCTGCAGTTAAAAAGAATCCATTGTTTTTTCTCGGTATTAGTAGTATTTCCCATAATAAAACGATTCCTCAGCAGATTTTTATAGAACTATGATATGCCGTTCCTCTATTATGCCTCCAAGAAATTTAAGAATAAATTGAAAACTTGATACAACCAGTGGGAAGTATGTCCCTTCACGGTTGGACTGTGCTAAAACTGCCGGACTGTGTAGGGACACACCCCTCTGACAAGGCAAATAGTAACACCCAGCTGTTAATGTATTCACACATTTCTAGGAAGAGTAACAGAGGAATAGCACAACACAGTGTTAGGCCTTATGCACATGACAATATCCATTTTGCGGTCCACATATAGCGGATACGCTAAACATGGATCCCAGCCATGTGCAGGCTGACAATATTTTTTTTTTTACTCCTGTACAAATGTCCTATCCTTGTCTTCATCTCCGGTCTTAATTCTTCCTGCGCAGCCGAAAGACGCTCCAAATTTATGCAGAGGCGCAGCCATCTCAGAGATTTGGCGCATCCTCCCATTGGCCACGTGACAGACTAAAATCTACGACAGCCTCCAAGCTGTTGTAGATTTCTGCCTGGTGTGAATGAAGGTAAATGTGCGGGGCCTGCTGGCCACAACCCCCTTCTGCCCCCTTTTCTTGCCACTTCTGAAAGTGGTGAGAAGGGTAAAAAGTGACAAATGTTGCCGCAAATATGGCGTGCACAAAAATTTGCAACTTTGTTACGCCACAAAAGTGGCCTACATAACATAATTAATGTCCCTCTAAGTGACTCACCGCCACATTATGGACCCAAGTTGTACAGATCCGTAATACAGGCACCAATATTGAACTAAGGGCCTATGGGTTTTTCCCCACACTGTGCAAGGTAATTTGGTATAAAGGGAATCCTGTTTGATGAAAATATAAAGAACCTACATGACCCTTTGCTGTTGACCGGCAGGGCCAACAAAAAAACAAAACAAGAAAAACCAGTGTCCACTAATCCATGGGCTTCTATTTCACGTAACGTTTAATTCCGTTTTAATCAGAGAGGTTTCTGTTCCAGTCAATTTAACTGTAAATGAAGCAGCTTTAATGCTGGGTTTACTCCTCGCTCTAAAGTTCCATGTTTAATAAAACTGGAGGAAACCGATACCCTGCAGCCGGCGGTGTAATGCTCGGGTTCCTCCATGACATAAGATTATTTGGCACGGCTTAGTCCTCCTTTATCAGACGGCTTAAGCACATCAGTGTAACATCACTTTATTAAACCCTGCGGCTTATGTAGTAAAACACAAATACTCAAATACTCGGCACATTAATAAAAACGTGGGCCGAAGTGGCAACATCCACGACGACTGATCAGGTTCCATCTGGTGTCAGGATATTTTTTATATTTATATATATATATATATATATATATATATATATATATATTTTTTTTTTTTTTTTTTTGTTTATGTCCCACTGACAAAACTGTTGTGTGACTCATTATAGGCCACATGTCCCACGTGAGGACGTCGGACTGTCCTTACGCTTCTGCAGTAACCATCGCTTACTGGTAATGCGCCCACATTAATGCTCCCAGATGTGTAATCCTTACAATAAATCACAGAAAATGGTCCAAATTTGTACAATAGGGAAGCGGATGGACCCAGGAGTCTTGAAAGTTGTCAGGAAAAACACTTCTGCCGACAATAGTCACTGACAGTTGTCAGGAAGAACACTTCTGCAGACAATAGTAACTGAAAGTGGTCAGGAAGAACACTTCTGCAGACAATAGTCACTGAAAGTTGTCAGGAAGAACACTTCTGCCGACAATAGTCACTGAAAGTTGTCAGGAAGAACACTTCTGCAGACGATAGTCACTGAAAGTTGTCAGGAAGAACACTTCTGCCGACAATAGTCACTGAAAGTGGTCAGGAAGAACACTTCTATCGACACTAGTCACTAAAAGTTGTCAGGAAGAACACTACTATCGACAATAGTCACTGAAAGTTGTCAGGAAGAACACTTCTGCAGACAATAGTCACTGAAAGTTGTCAGGAAGAACACTTCTGCAGACAATAGTCACTGAAAGTTGTCAGGAAGAACACTTCTGCAGACAATAGTCACTGAAAGTTGTCAGGAAGAACACTTCTGCAGACGATAGTCACTGAAAGTTGTCAGGAAGAACACTTCTATCGACAATAGTCACTGAAAGTTGTCAGGAAGAACACTTCTGCAGACAATAGTCACTGAAAGTTGTCAGGAAGAACACTTCTGCCGACAATAGTCACTGAAAGTTGTCAGGAAGAACACTTCTATCGACACTAGTCACTGAAAGTTGTCAGGAAGAACACTTCTATCGACAATAGTCACTGAAAGTTGTCAGGAAGAACACTTCTGCAGACGATAGTCACTGAAAGTTGTCAGGAAGAACACTTCTGCCGACAATAGTCACTGAAAGTTGTCAGGAAGAACACTTCTGCAGACAATAGTCACGTGGATCGCCTTCCAGCCATAGATTGGGTACTTGATCTGTAGTAGGTAGTGCATCCACAGATTGGGTCAAAATAGACTCGTAGATGTGGACGTCATCCGCAGAGAAACTTTCTAAATGATCTAAATGATCACATTTGCCATCAGGGGAATGTCAGCCTCATGGAGGCGGAATGGCCAGAGACCTTACAGGGAAATTTCCTGGTGGGCTGATCCCTAGCAGGGCCACCCAAGCCCTCCTCATTGCCGCCAGGTACATAATGATCTGATTCTCTCCTATACACCAGGCCAGCAGCCGCAGGTGTCCTCCTGAATTCAACTGTATCTACATCTTCAGGACAGCGATACGGTTGAATTTTGTGCAGAAGGTGGCAGCATTTTGTTCTGCCCTGGGGTATTTGGTTCAGCTGGGGCGATATATTGCTCTGCACTATGGTATTGTTGTCCCTGCCTAATTTTGTTGCCTCAGTTTGGACCTACCTACAACATGGGGCCACTTTTACGATTATATTCCGGGGCCACTTTTAGTTCCCAATCTGCCTCTGCAGCCTCACCCCGTACACCAAGACCGTTCACCAATCTCACCGAAATCAATGGGTTAGGCCAACTTTAATCCAGAGTTTAGGTGCAGGATATGATATTAAAAAAAAAAACAAAAAACACATTACTCGCCTGATCCCGTGGGATTTAACACGTGAGTAAAAAAATTTTTATTTCATAACATTTCCTGCAGCCATTTTACTCTGACAACCCCTTTACAGTGTACCGTCACCCCTCCTGACATGTCTGTTGTAGTAAATAATTAAAGTCCTCTTTAAAGGGATTCTCCAGGAATTAAGAAAATGTAAATACTTAAATATTATTTTATAATAAATATATTCACAAATACCTTTCATTAGCTATAATGGTTCATTTTGTCTGGGGAGTAATCATCAGAAGAAACAAAATGGCCGCCGTCCCATTAGTTCACACAAAACCTGTCCTCATCACACAGGAACATAGTAACATAGTTTGTAAGGCCAAAAAAAGCCCTCTGTCCATCCAGTTCAGCCTGTTTTCCTACAAGTTGATTCAGAGGAAGGAAAAAAACCCTGTGAGGTAGAAGCCAATTTTCCTCACTTTAGGGGGGAAAATTCCTTCCCGACTCCAATCAGGCATCAGAATAACTCCCTGGATCAACGACCCATCTCTATTAACTATAACCTGTAATGTTATTACCCTCCAGAAATACATCCAGGACCCTCTTGAACTCTTATAGTGAACTTACCATCACCACCTCCTCAGGCAGAGAGTTCCATAGTCTCACTGCTCTTACCGTAAAGAATCCTCTTCTATGTTTGTGTACAAACCTTCTTTCCTCCAGACGCAGAGGATGTCCCCTCGTCACAGTCACAGTCCTGGGGATAAATAGATGATGGGAGAGATCTCTGTACTGACCTCTGATATATTTATACATAGTTATTACATCTCCCCTCAGTCGTCTTTTTTCTAAAGTGAATAAGCCTAATTTTGATAATCTTTCTGGGTCCTGTAGTCCACCCATTCCAGTTATTACTTTAGTTGCCCTCCACTGAACCCTCTCCAGCTCTGCTATGTCTGCCTTGTTCACAGGAGCCCAGAACTGTACACAGTACTCCATGTGTGATCTGATTAGTGATTTGTAAAGTGGCAGGACTATGTTCTCATCACCGTCATCTATGCCCCTTTTGATGCGACCCATTATCTTATTGGCCTTGGCAGCAGCTGTCTGACACTGGTTTCTGCAGCTTAGTTTGCTGTTCACTAAAATTCCTAGGTCCTTTTCCATGTCAGAGTTACCCAGTGCTTTACCATTTAGTATGTACTGGTGACTTGCATTATTCCTTCCCATATGCATAACCTTACATTTGTCAGTGTTAAACCTCATCTGTCACTTCTCTGCCCAAGCCTCCAGTCTATCCAGATCCATCTGTAGCAGTATACTGTCCTCTTCTGTGTTAATTACTTTACACAGTTTAGTGTCATCTGCAAAAATTGATATTTTACTGTGCAAACCTTCTACAATATCATTAATAAATATATTGAAGAGAATAGGCCCAATACAGACCCCTGTGGTACCCCACTAGTGACAGTGACCCAATCTGAGTATGTGCGTTAATAACCACCCTCTGTTTTCTATCACTGAGCCAGTTACTTACCCACATACAGACATTTTCTCCCAGGCCAAGCATTCTCATTTTATATACTAACCTTTTATGTGGTACCGTGTCAAACGCTTTGGAGAAGTCCAAATATACGACATCCATTGAGTCGCCGCGGTCAAGTCTAGAACTTACCTCCTCATAAAAACTGATTAAATTGGTTTGACACGACCGATCCCTCATGAAGCCATGCTGATACGGAGTTATTTGCTTATTTTCATTGAGGTACTCAATAGCATCTCTCAGAAAACCTTCAAACAGTTTACCCACAACAGAAGTTAAACTTACCGGCCTATAGTTTCCAGGCTCTGTTTTTGGACCCTTTTTGAATATTGGCACCACATTTGCTATGCGCCAATCCTGTGGAACACTCCCCGTCAGTATAGAGTCCTTAAATATCAGAAATAAGGGTCTGTCGATGACATTACTTAATTCTCTTAGGATACGGGGGTGTATGCCATCCGGTCCTGGTGATTTGTCTATTTTAATATTTTTAAGACGTTGCTGTACCTCTTACTGGGTCAGACAGGGCACTTTTAAAGGGGAATTTACTTTTATATTCTGCATTTCATCTGACAGTTTATTTTCCTCAGTGAATACAGTGGAGAAAAAGTTATTTAGTAGCTTCGCTTTCTCCTCATCGCTCTCTGCAACTCCCCCCTCATTACTCTTTAAGGGGCCGACACCTTCAGATTTATACTTTTTAGTATTTATATAATTGAAGAACATTTTAGGGTTAGTTTTACTCTCTTTTGCGATTAATCTCTCGGTCTCTAGTTTGGCTGCTTTTATTTGTCGTTTACATATTCTATTTTTTTCCTTATAGTTTTTCAATGCTTCCTCGCTCTCCTCCTGTTTTATTGATTTAAATGCTTTCTGTTTGTCATTTATTGCATTTATTGAGAGACAAGTTACTCCACAACACTGAGGTAAAGAGCTGCTTCATCCTCCTCTATGCTCTACTTGTCAGGAATCATGATCCTGAATACAGGTGAATCTCTGTGGGAAAGGAGTAGATGAGGAGACATGCGAGGAGGTGGGGATGTGGTAATGAGCAGCAGCACTTGTACGCAGTCTCCATTACCACAGTCTGTCCTGTCCGTCCTCTCTGTACATGTCTCCTCATGAACTAAATTCCCCAGAGATTCAGCTAAAGTTCTTATCTGTATTCAGGATGATAATCCCTGACAAGTAGAGCAGAGAGGAGGATGAGGCAGCTCTTTACCTCAGTGTTGTGAAGTAACTTGTCCTCCTGTGTGATTAGGACAGGTTTTGTGTGAACTAATGGAACGGTGGCCATTTTATTTCTACTCATGATTCCCAGACAAAACGAGCCATTATAAATAATGAAAGGTATTTGAGAATATATTTATTATAAAGTAATATTTAAGTATTTTCATTTTATTAATTCCCGGAGAACCCCTTTAAGTAGGAATTATATCTGTGGTTTATTACACACAAGGCTTATGTACGATATCCTGTCAGTTTCTTTGTGTGTAATATGCTGAACATACACTTTTACATATAACATTCATCTCGTCCAACCATGGAGCCGGAAAACAAAGAGCAGGACTTACTTCTGGCAGGATTGCTTTAAATACTGGAGCATCCATCAAGGTGATCTGGCTCTAGAATGAAACAAAAACGTCAAGTGAAAAACGGAAGATCAACAATTGAGAAAGTTACTGCGAAGCAACCCTTGTCTTAGCACAGACGCCTTGGGATTTATCAAGATTATTCTTTTAGGATCAAACAGATATGAAGCTCATATGAACAAAGAACATTTCTGTACCCAAAGTTAAAAAGAATCTGCCTCCAGGATTCTGGAATAAGGGAAAACCTAGGAGGAGATGCAGTTCTATATCAGAGTCAGTGGGGGTCAATGATGGTATGACTTAGAGATCACTTTTTAAGTGTGCATTACAAAGGACCAAAAAAAATTAAATAAATATAAATATATATAATTTTTTTTATTTTATATTTTTTTATTTTTGAATACGGAACCACTATAAATGGTTTTCTTCTTTTTACTATCCCTCTTTATTAGAAAGGGCTCCCATAAATAAGCAGATCAAAGGCTTTCCCCTGCTGAGGACCCCAGTAATCAGTGATAAAGTTACCATGTAAATCCCATAGAAGTGAACAGAATATACTGGGATTTGTAGTTTCACAACAGATGGAGTACTGGAGGTTGCCGGCCCCTGGTGTGGAGCTTGGACATGCTGGAGGTTGCAGGGCCCCTGGTGCAGAGCCTGGACTTGCTGGAGGTTGCCGGGCCCCTAGTGTGGAGCTTGGACATGCTGGAGGTTGCAGGGCCCCTGGTGCAGAGCCTGGACTTGCTGGAGGTTGCCGGGCCCCTAGTGTGGAGCTTGGACATGCTGGAGGTTGCAGGGCCCCTGGTGCAGAGCCTGGACTTGCTGGAGGTTGCCCGGGCCCCTAGTGTGGAGCTTTGGACATGCTGGAGGTTGCAGGGCCCCTGGTGCAGAGCCTGGACTTGCTGGAGGTTGCCGGGCCCCTAGTGTGGAGCTTGGACATGCTGGAGGTTGCAGGGCCCCTGGTGTGGAGCCTGGACATGCTGGAGGTTGCCTGGCCCCTGGTGTGGAGCCTGGACATGCTGGAGGTTGCTGGCCCCTGGTGTGGAGCTTGGACATGCTGAGAGATGCTCTTTGAAGCCACTTTATGAGGTAACTGCACTGGTGATTTTTCTAAGCCAGACACCCCCTTTAACTAGTACATATAGAAATATAACTACATGCATTTCATCGTCTGCACTGGAGGCTATACTTACTGCAAACTCCTCAGGAGTCACTTTCAATACGTCGAACACCACAGCATCATAGCTCTTATTGGCGTAGTCAGAACTATGCCCGTCCAACGAGTCCGAGCTGCTACTCCCCTAAAAACAGGAACAATACATCATAAGCTCCAGGTTCTATAGAAAAAGGTTACAGATATATCACACTACAGATGGCAGATTTCAGGATTTGGGGCTATAGGTACAGTATTCATATTCGTTTTTATACAGAGCGCCCAAGGGTGTATATTCCATATAGGAGGACCATGAAGCTGTTATCGGGCCCCAGAGAGATGCTTCCCTTATGTATACTACAAAAGCATGCAGGGAATTAACGTATGTATATTTTATCACAGGCACAGTATATGAAAGAACTACAGCAACCCCTGAAGGGCCAGAGCAGTGGGACCACTCTGACTTTGCATCTTCTGTCGGCTCGTGAAAATTTCAGTAAGAGATGCAGCTAGCTGTTCACATGGCATTAAAGGCTATGTAACCTTTGGGGGACAACATTTTTTTTTATTATTGCATTGTATTAATTTTGGGTTAAAAATCATTTTTTCAATTGGTCTTTATTAAAAAAAATTTGGAGCCCCTTTCTCTGTACAGCCTTCAGATTCTCTAGTAGCAGGCTCTGTATTTTTATTGTTTCCCGTCAGGCAGCTCAGCTGACGGCTTCTGATCTCTGACCTGCTAAACACTCCTTATCGCTCAATTCTTAT
Organism: Rhinella marina; assembly: GCA_900303285.1. Taxonomy (NCBI): domain Eukaryota; kingdom Metazoa; phylum Chordata; class Amphibia; order Anura; family Bufonidae; genus Rhinella; species Rhinella marina. The sequence continues at coordinate 85,756 of ONZH01004811.1, read as the reverse complement.
CTCACTGATAATCTTGTGGCCTAATTAAGTGTTTATTACCTTTTAGTAGTTTAGAGTTAAGTTTTATTAGATGACTGCAAAAAGTGAAAGTAGGATTCACACAGCTAGGCAAAGGGTTAACCCTTTGTCACAGAACGGCTGAATATTTTTAAATAAATACTAATCGGAAAAAAGATTTTTAGCCCAAAATGAAAAAAATTCGACTGTAAACAAAAATTGCCCCTAAAGGTGTCCATAGCCTTTAAAGGGGTTATCCATCCCCTATAATGCCCCGTCATACAGGTTGTACGTACCTCGCTCCCTGGCACCTGCGATGCAAGGGAGGCTCATTCCCGTTGTTGCCCGCTATTGGCTGATCCCCCACTACATCGCCGGATGTGGGCATCAGGAGCAACAAGGGTGCTGAGGTAAGTACAACCTGTATGAGGGGCCCAGACATTAGAGGGGGCTTTATAGGGGTTGGATAACCCCTTTAAATCTATGAAGCTAGTAACAATTCTACTCACTCATATCTTACGTATATATGTTTATGGGAGATCTGGGTGACACATCCCTGACTGTCATACCGCACAGCAACCCCCATATAATAATAATTTTACACTGCTGGAGGCCATCCCCTTGTAGATGCCAGAATGGCGGCCATCAGTTTTCCTAGTATACAGTATAACTAGGAATAATGGCCGAACCCTAAATTGGTTGGGGGGGGCATACATGACAAGGTCTGGGATTCTTGCAGTTTTAATAAAGTAAGGGCCCCATAGCAAGGATCGCACCAGTCCCCCCACACAGGACAGAAGGGTTTCCGCCTAAACCCTTTTCAATAACCCCTGGGCCATTTTTACACTGCTTCATTTGCTAAAAGTTGTTCCGTCAGAGGGTGGAGTCCTGACCCCTAGTAGAAGAGGGGATGATCCCAACTAAGACTGGGCCCCCTCTTGCCCTGGGCCCCATAGCAGTCGCATGTTCTGCCGCTATGGTAGTTACGCCCCAGGCCCTGAGCCAAAAAAGTCACTCGGACGTGGACATACACTAGATGTTTCTCACTCAATCTCCACCACATCTGACCCAATCGACTTTATAAAGGAATTTTCCCAAAGATTTTTTTTTTTTTTATGACCGGGGACGTCTGCTTCATAAACCATCAAATTTACTGGAATTAGGACACTTGGTAAACCCCACCGCTGGTCAACAACGTTAAACTGTTGTAGGTCGAATGTGGCCAGAAACGTAAATCGAAACCTTTACACAGTCATGCAACATTAATTTGTAGACTGACTGGGGTGAAAAATGAAGGCTCTGTACGGGACAGGCAGAAAGGTGACTAAATATACAGTGAGAAGAAATTACCCAAATGATATGTACCAAGGAGAGATGATTGAGACTATATAAAGCTTACACAGATCTATAACCTGGCATCATAGGCGCTCTCTCAATACGCCAGCCATTGCCAAACATTGTACCGTGAAGCAATGCGTTGTAAAAGGCCTGGGTTTGTGGCTACTGGCAAATTACACCGCGCTGAGAACAGATTTACACAACTTTATAGGTGTCAATAGCACATTCAGCTTTCAGACGCTTTACCCTCTATTGAAAGAGGCATATTCAGAGCCCTAAGTGAAAGTTCTGTGTCCAAGGAGGAGGGGGGAAAAAAAAAGGTTTCTGTAAGACATCTTCAAATAACCATCCAAAATAGTCTCATCTATCAGACCACAGTGTTATGTTTCTTAGGTGACATGAAGTAACCAAACAAAAAGTGCATAAGACTGTGGAAAGTCTTTTAAAGGATATCTCTGAGATCTGCTGCTTAAAGGGGCTTTCCAGAAGTACAATATTAAAGAGGTTTTCATCAGTATCTGATCAGTGGGGGGTCCAACACCGATCAGCTGTTTGAGAAGGTACCGGGGCTCCTGTGAGTGCTGCAGCCTTCTGTCCGATGAACGTGACGTCACTGGCCTAGGAGCGGTTCAGCCCCATGCAATACCAAGCACAACCACTATACAATGTACGGCACTGTGCTTGGTGAGCAGGGAAGAAGGTAGCGGCGCTCACAGGAGCGCCTGTAACTTCACAAACAGCTGATCGGCGGGGTTCCCGGGTGTCAGACCTCCACCGATCAGATACTGATGACCTATCCTGAGGATAGGTCATCAGTAGTAAAATCCTGGCAAAACCCCTTTAATGGTATATCCTTAGGATACGTCATCAATATCTGAATGGCATGTGTTCAACTCCCGGCACCACCGTCAGCTGTTTGAAGAAGCCACAGCACACAGTGAGCGCTGCGGCCTCTTTCTAGGCCATTGACGTGACGTTCAACGGTCACGTGGCCTAGGTGCAATTCAGTCTCATTCAACTGAATTGGCCTGGGCTGCAATACCAAGTACAGTCACTATATAACGTATGGCGCTGTGCTTGGAAAGCTGCGTGGAGGCCGCAGCACTCACCAGAGCACCATGGCCTCTTCAAACAGCTGATCAGAGAGAGTGCCCAGAGTTACTCCCGACAATCAGATAGCTGATACTCTCTGAAAACCCCTTTAACATGGAAAGGCAATACTTATCAAGGCAAAAAAACATGGTTTTGGATACTTTAGTGGTGAAGGTCCTTCTTGCTTGACTACATAACTTGTTGTGTGAACATCACCTGAGGGTATAATGATAAATAATAATAAATGTTGATTTTGCACAAATTCACAGCAAAATTATGAATTGTAATGGGTGAAATTTGCATCAAATCTGTGCCAAACAGGGCATGCAGTGGTTTTGAAAATCCAAAGTATGCCCTGAAACCAGGGGTGCACCTAGCCTTGCTGCTGCCTGAGGCGAAAACTGAAACAGCGCCCCTTCGTCCCCAATGCCAAAATCTTAAAGAACTCCCGCAAAAAAATGTATTCCATGTCCTCCTAGAAATGTACATGATGTAATCTGTAGTGAATGTCATTTTCTTACCAGTGTCTTTGTCTCCCTTATCTCCCTGATGCTTCTCATCTGTGTCATGTGACCAGTAATCAGACTCACCAGATAACACAGCACCTTATGTGTGGACAGGAAGTCTAATTCTCTATGTATTCCTATGGGAGCCTCACTTTCAGTCTCATAGGAATGAATAGAGCAGTAACTGGCTTCCTGTCCTGGGTCAGTTGGAGGTCAGGAAGTTGGTCACATGACCCAGCTACAATTAGAAGAGAGGGATAACTCACAAATACAGACACTGATGAGAAGATTACATTCACTACAGATTACATCATGCACCTTTCTAACAGGTCAGTGAATAAACATTTTTGCAGGTGTTGTTCTTTAACCTAACCCCTTCCCTTCAGCCCATGGCCCTTCCGCTGCCCCCCCTCTTGCCCCTACCTGGTGTTGCCTGAGGCGATCACCTCACCTGGCCTCACTGGTGGTGCAACCCCTTCCTAAAATTCACTAGGTGTGAATGGAGTTTTCTAACGCTCCATTCAATATAGTCAGACAGTAAATTTGCTGCGGACGTTCGGTGAGGACTCCTCGACCGCAGACCATAACACGTCTGCAGCAATTTACAGTACAATGCTATACATGTGGAAAGGGCTTTTGAACCCTCACAGATTGTAACACACCCCCCCCCCCCCCCGGGACAGGATCCTCTCAGTCACTCAATCAGTCCACGTTTATTATTGTACTTGCTTTTGTATTCTACTATATATGTAAAGCCTTTTTACATTTCATGTCCTGCAATAAACGGCTCTTTGATATAAGGCCTGTTTCACGCTTGTGTTGTTGTTTTCTGGTATTGAGATCCAGCAGAGGATCTCAAAACCAGAAAAAAAAAATTCTGTTTAGTCCTCATGCGTTCTGAATGGAAAGAGATCCGTTCAGGATGCATAAGGATGTCTTCCTCTTGTGTTTTGTGACCGGACAGAAAAATCGCTGCAAGCTGTGGTTTTGTGTCTGGTCATAGAAATGGAACAAACCGGATCCTTCACAAAAAACAATGTACGTCAATGGTGACAGATACATTTTTTTTAGTACCCTAACAAACCAGATCCATCACCCATTGACTTTCAATGTATTTGGTTTGTTCCGCTTTGACGTCACACAACTGCATCCTAACGGAACGCATGTATAATGATGTGCAAAATCAAAATTCTGGTTTTGAGATTGATGTCAAAACTGGAATGTAAAATGCAAGTGTGAAGCAGGCCTAAATAATAATCCTAAAAACAACACACTTGGCCGGGAAATACAAGCATGCTGTGGATTATATTGCGGAATAGATGCGGCAGTGTGAATGGGCCCTTAGTCTATTCTGTGATTTTGATACTGACGGCCTATCCTCAGGAAAGGTCATCAATATCAGAATGGCGGGGGCCTAACAACCTGCACCCCCGCAGATCATCTGCTTAGTTGTGCCTCCACCCCAGAAGTTGTCATTGGACCCGGTAACTGGATCGCTGCTCCTAACTGGAGGTTCATCTGAAGAGGAGATCGGAATATGATAATGATGACTTAGGCCTCATGCACACGGCTTTTGTTGCGGTCCGCAACACGGGCCCGGCCGGCACGAGGCCTTATACTGAGGGTAGACCATCGATAGCGAAATCCCAGACAACCCCTTTAAGGAGGTAATACATATAAGGCTACTTGCGTTTTTGGTGGTTCCGGCAGGGTTCAGCAAAAACGCTTCCGTTACTGATAATACAACCGTCTGCATCCGTTATGAACGGATCCGGTTGTATTATCTTTAACATAGCCGAGACGGATCCGTCATGAACTCTACTGAAAGGCAACGGGGGACGGATCCGTTTTCTATTGTGGCAGATTGTATCAGAGAAAACGGATCCGTCCCCATTGACTTGCATTGTGGGTCTTGCACCACATCCCATGACGGAAAGAAAACCGCGGAATGCTGCGGTTTCCTCTCTGGTATGAGAACGGAACGCATTTTGGAGCACTCCGTTCTGTTCAGTTACGTTTTGTCCCCATTGACAATGAATGGGGACAAAACGGAAGCGTTTTTTTTCCGGTACTGAGATCCTATGACGGATCTCAATACCGGAAAATGTAAACGCTAGTGTGAAAGCCTTAGATGAATGTCAGCTGAACAAGCCGATTTTGGCAGATGAAAACACATGCATGCTCAGCCGAGCCAGGCTTGATTTGTATTGGGGGGCTTTCAAGACACCTGAATATACAGAATATACGTTACCATAGAAGACACCCTGAAAATACTGTCACTTGATTCGTATTTGCTTATAGTGCAAGGACCAAGGCCATGCAAAGGAGGCTGCTTTGTCTTATGCACAATACTAAAAGTAAAGCAGCAACCTGATAAACTGCCTGTGAACCCTTCTGTCTATCAATATTTCATGCCTGAATTTATTACAAGAAGCATGCCAGCTGAAAGGGTTCTCCGAGGAATCCTTGTAGACTTGAGGCCCGGTCCAGTATAAATCAGCGCACAATAACCTGAAACAAGGAACAGCTCCCAGTATCAGGAGTTTCTACTTCTCCGAAGTTGGGAGATCCTCAAACACATTGTAAAATAATATTTCCAGGACTCTTCGCTACGGAATATTCCTTCCCGCAGACACCAATTGAATTTACTTAAATAAAAGACCTCTGCTCCTACAAGCCCTGGAGGCGGCGGTAATAAATGGCTGTTGGTAATAATTGAAGACCCGGGCTGTTGTTTTTGGCCGGGCCCATAAACCCCTTTCAATGCTCAGGTCTTTAATATTCATCAGTTTTTATGTCGCTTGCATCTTGCCAGATCCGAGGAGGCAACAAATTAAGAGTCCATGGAAAAATGATCATTTCGCAGGCTCCCCCCGACCTGACCACAGGCCTTGGCTCCGAACAGTAACCTTCATACAAATTCATCTTTGCATTGTCAGAAGGATCTTCAAATCAACCAAAAGTTTCCAGCCAACGAACTCTGCAACAATTCCGACCACGTCAGTACGTATATCACTGAAGGGCATCACAGTGTGGTACAACCACGAGGAAAACCTACGCAGAATGATACCAATTACGGTACAAATTTTGTGGGGAAAGGCCAAGGACACAAGACGTACGGTAGTAGTAAAACACTTTGAGGGAGATTTATTAAAACTGCTGTAAAGGAAAACTGGCTTAGTTGCCCATAGCAACCAATCAGATTCCACCTCTTATTTTCCAAAGGAGCTTTGAAAAATGAAAGGTGGAATCTGATTGGTTGCTATGGGCAACTAAGCCAGTTTTCCTTTACAGCAGTTTTATTAAATCTGTCCCTTTGTGCTGAACAAGCAGGAATGATGGGAGATTTCAGCGGAGCAGCCCGCAGGATTGTGAATGCAGCAGCGCATGCGCTACGACAGACTTTAAAGGGTTGTCCGGGTTCAGAGGTGAAGCCGGGGACACCACCCAATCTGCACTCATCCACCATGAATGAGTGGAGCATTGAAACCTTTTCATGCTCCAATGCTCTCCTTTCCTCCTAGAAGTGAACCCGATGACATCACCGGCACTAATGGGGGGTTTAGCGCTGCCCTGGACTGTTTTTTATATTCTAGGGCAGCGCTAAAGCCCGCCCATTAGTGCCGGTGACATCAGCGGGCTCACTGCTAGGTGAAAGCCTCCGCCTAGCTTACCCATGGAGAGCCCGATATGTCTCCGGATCTCCAGAAAATGCCCTTGTCCTGCGCGATTCAGCCTCAGCTCCGAACCTGGACAATAGGATAGGAATGTGAATGAGGCCTAAGACTGCGATTCATATTCTTAGACAGTGTAAAGTATGACACTATTAAATTTCCCAATGCCTTTAAATCAGGGAAGCCCAACCTGCGGCCCTCCAGCTGTTACAAAACTACAACTCCCAGAATGCCCGGACAGACTACAGCTATCAGCCTACAGCAGGGAATGATGGGAGTTGTAGTTTTACAACAGCTGGAGGGCCGCAGGTTGGGCCTCCCTGATTTAAAGGCATTGGGAAATCTAATAGTGTCATACTTTACACTGTTTAAGAATACGAATCGCAGTCTTAGGCCTCATTCACACAACCGTATTTTTGTTTTCCGCATCCAATCTATATTTTTTGTGGATCGGACGCAGACCCATTCATTTCAACGGGTCCGCAAAATAGCAGGACCCAACGGGATCGGGTCTCCCTAGTGTCACCCATTCAGACGTCTGCAAAACACGGACACCGGCCCGTCTGTGTTACACATTTTGCGTAACGGAAAGACCAGGGCGATAATAGAAATGTCTATTCTTGTCCGTGATTTCATAGGACATGCTCTATCTTTTTTGCGGGGCCGTGGAACAGAACTACGGATGGCGACAGCCCACGGTGAGCTGTCTGCATCTTTTGCGGCCCTGTTCAAACAAATGGGTCTGCAACCGTTACGCAAAATTGCGGAACGGATAAGGACCTAGAAATACGGTCGTGTGACTGGACCCTAACTCTCAACCTGCAGTCTGGGGAGGATGTCTGACTGAGAACCGAGTCCCTAAGCAGTAAAAATCTAGGGTGTGATGTGTATCCACATGTGAATGGTCTTACATGAGGGAAATCTTTACTAATGAGTCCCAAGAACTGTGCAATCATATGACACGGCTGGCACTGATTACTGGAACTTGTAGTCCTCCAGCAAGCGTGTTGCGCAAGCGTACTAAACTTTTCTTAGAAAGCCAATAAACAATGACTTTATCTTAAAGGATTGTGTACATAAAACAATAAAACCTCGGCGTCTCGCTCAATTTCTATGGCATTAATCAAACACTGAGCACAACATTGTGTAATTCTAGGAGGACGCCGCGGCCTTTCTGTGACTCCTCGTGTGCGGAGCTGGATTCTATTAGCGTTAATGCTGCCAGCTTTCATTATGGAGGAGCTACTGCTCACAAGGCAGGAGACAATTCCTGAAGGCCGGGGTGCTGCCGGGCCCAAGTACTGTCAGCGGCAGGTGGCAATCTGTCCGCAATTACATTGCTGTGATCACTTTCTTGGAAAAATATCTAGAATTACTTTCATTATTTTATCTCTGTTCAAGATGCACCTCAAGCATGGATCTCTGGAAGAGGCGAGGTGCTGGCTCTCCTTGAAGAGACCTCCTGTGTGTGGAGACAGTCGCAATGCTCGATGGGAATATAATATGCAAAGAGGTGTCACCGAGGGAAAGAGAACCACTTCTCTTGCAGCACCTTTTGGAACTGGATCCCTATGAGTCAAAGTCTAACTTTTTAACAAGCCTTGGGCACGTTCCCTTTTCATGTCCTAAGGCTCGTTAAAAAGTCGGACTTTGACTCATAGGGAGCCACTTCCAAAAGGCAGAACTAGCAAGATGGTTCTCTTTCCATACCTGCTATGGTAAAAAACAAAACCAAGGAGCCAAATGTGTAGTAAGCGCAGACTGGAAGATTTCTCATTAAAGGGGATGTCTCACTTTAGTAAGTTGCTTTTATCATGTAGAGAAAGTTAATACAAGGCACTTACTAATGTATAGTGATTGTCCATATTGCTTCCTTTTCTCGCTGGATTCCTTTTTCCATCACATTATACACTGCTCGTTTCCATGGTTACGACCACCCTGCAATCCTTCAGTGGTGGTCGTGCTTGCACAATATAGGAAAAAGCATCGACCTCTCTGGTGGCCAGTACCATGGGAGCGCACGTAGGCTGGGGCCTTTTCCTATAGTGTACAAGCACGACCACCACTGATGGATTGCAGGGTGGTCTGTAACCATGGAAACGAGCAGTGTATAATGTGATGGAAAAATGAATCCAGCCAACAAAGGAAGCAATATGGATAATAACAAAATATTAGAAAGTGGCTTGTATTAACTTTCTCTACATGATAAATGACACTTACTGAAGTGAGACATCCCCTTTAAGGGGCATCTGTCAGCAGTTTTGTACCTAAGACACTGACTGACCTGTTACACTTGGCAGCTGAAGACATCTGTGTTGGCCCAGGTTCATATGTGGCCGCATTGCTGAGAAAAATGATGGTTTTATATATGCAAATGAGCCTCTAGGAGCAATGGGGGCGTTACCATTACACCTAGAGGCTCTGCTCTCTCTAAAACTGCCACTCCCTCTCCACTTTCACAGGACCAGGTAGTGAAAATGACATCAAGCCTGATCCTGTCAATCAAAGAGCAGAGGGTGTGGCAGTTCTAGAAAGAGCAGAGCCTCCAGGTGTAACGGTAACGCCCACGTTGCTCCTAGAGGCTCATTTGCATATATTAAAAGATCATTATTCTCAGCAATGCGGGCACATATGAACATGGGACCAACACAGATGTCTTCAGCTGCCAAGCGCACATGTAACAGGTCAGCCAGTGTCTTGGGTACAAAACTGCTGACAGATGCCCTTTAAATACTTTTATGAAGGGAAGTATCTATAGGGGTGCAGCAGAAGTAATCTCATCTCAGATGGATGCCCTGTAAGTAGGTGGGGGCCTGCACAATTCATGCATCTGATCATTCTGTGAAGATTGGGGGTCAGTATTGTGATCTTTAATTGCTGTATTACATTCATTTTTATCATTGCTATTGTATTGTTTCACTGCTGATCCCATTTACTTATGCACTTGCATTTTATACTGCCAGGATACCCCACCTTTTCTAGTATATTTTAATTGTTTTTATACTGTGTGTTGCTAATCATGTAATTTGTGATAATAAATAAAAGGATTTTCATTATATCAAGTGTGCAATTTTCTGGTTGTAGTACAATCCATAGATATATTGGTTTCACATTCTGTGAAGACAGCCTTCAGTGAACAGACAGACAGTGAACACATAATGAATTGTGAGTCTACATGAAAACCTCCAAATACGTCTCAATAGGGTCATTTGGTCGAGCAGCTTCTTGCAGTGGATGGAGTAGGCGATATCCACCTCGAACTTTATATTTCCCTTGATAACAATGAGCTGTGAAGCATCTGAAGGCGGCTGGTGAATATGCCACGTTGCATGGGAAATAAAAGCCTAAATGAGATGCGAGTAAACAGCCATAAATGCTGCACATATTAAAGCAATCTCATTCACAGCACTTAAAAACACAAATACAGCTCGTAAATCATTTGAGTTTTGCGCGCCGGCTGGCAGCACTTCCTACCTCAAAAGCCAAAGAAAGCTTGTATTAAAAATGTTTTCACATGGTGGAGCAACGTGCACAGGCAAACATGAGTCCGTACCTCAGGAGTGGCGGAGGTGACCGTCACACTGGCCATGAGGCCATTTCTCTTATACATACTCCCCCACGGGATGCTGGGAGATTAGCTCAGCCTCAGCTGTTGATGGCCGCTGACGATCCGAGCCGACCTACGAGGAGAACAAACAGCCGTTAGTCACTGGAAACTCAAAGAGGTGACTGTCCCGTGTGATGTCGGACCACCACAGAGGAGGAGAACACTGCCAGCTACTGTGCCTCCCATGGACAGCGTCCATCTGAGGCTCCTCGGTTGTGTTACCTGATGCAAATAAGACACATTTTATCCCCAGGATGAAGCAGATATTACAAATCACACATAGAGCCCATGTGTAGAAAACCCAGATCACGTGAAGGGAATGACACGCTGCCATATGCACATTCAGCTAGTATGAAGACGCTACGGACCTTTATGCTGTCAGTAGAGAGCTAACTTTCTCACCACGCCATAAACAAGTGCATGCTCAGCCAAGTGTGCATGTGTTCTGAATGGGGAGAGGTGAGTAAACCAGTGCCAGAATCGGCCATGTTGAAATCCAGCTCCCTAACCCTTCTCTACTCTGTGGTCTGGGGAGAGCCAGGAGGCCCCCATACACATTAGATGGTCATGTGACAATCTAATATGTGTGGCCAGTTTAACATGACTGCAGGATCAGACTACACAGGGTTTGTTTGTAGTCTGTTACCATGGAGATGAATAGGTCTGAATAGCAACCATAAGCAGTCTCTTACTTAAAGGGGTTTTCCCATCACAGACAATGATCCTAGCGATATGCCCCCATTGTCTGATAGGTGCGGGTCCCAACTCTGGGACTTGCACCTACACTGAGAATGAAGTGGGGGAGGTGGCGGAGGGCGCACTGCACAGCCGCCCTCCATTCATTTCTATGAGGCTGCCGAAAATAGCCGAGCGCCGGCCCCATAGAAACAAATAGGAGCGGTGGCTGCGTAAGCACGGTGCGCTCCCATTCACTTCTATGGGGAGAGCGCTAGGCGGTGGCCGGACCCCGCTCTGACCTCCAGCCACCACTCTCCAGGCTCTGTTCTCGGCATAGGTACGGGTCCCAAAGGTGGGGCCCACACCTATAAGACAATGGGGGCTTATCCTGGCGATATGCTCCCATGGTTTGTGATGGGAATACCACTTTAAGACTTCATGCAAAGTTGTTGGGCTAAATTCCCAGATAACCCCTTTAACAAAATTGTTTGTAAATGTACACATAGCTTTCAAGCATTAGGTGCCTGGCAGATCCAAAAGTCATCCCCTAGAACTACAATGTGGTGGTCTGCACCAGACAGGGCAGCATAAAACTGGGGACAAATTCCCTCTAAGAACTGCAAAAATCCTTTATATTATATGTGTTATTTAGCTTAAAGGGGTTGCGTCAAATTTTTAGGTTATGGGGATAACTAATTGATCGCTGGGGGTCTGACCGCTGAGACTCTCACTGATCACAAGAACGGGGGTCCCGTTTTCCCCATTCTGTCGGAGTGGCAGGTCGTGCACGCTCACCACCCCTCCATTCATTCTGTAAGGGAGCAGCGCAGTGTACTCGGCTATCTCCGGCGCTCCCTTACAGGATGAGTGGAGCGGCACAGCGCATGCACAACAAGCTGCTCCATCAGAACGGGGGAAAAGAGACCCTCATTCTTGTGGTCGGTGAGGGTCCCAGCAGTCGGACCCCCAGTGACCAGCTAGTTATCCCCTCTCCTGTATACCCTTAAAACTCGGCACAACCCCTTTAATTATACAATCTCATATCATGACTACTTTTGCCCAGTGATATAGGTTTATTCCCACATTGTGGTTATTACGGGTGGACTGCCTCCAAGAGCGCAGCATTAAACTGGTTGCGGATTCCCGACTGCTACAAAAACAATGTAAAAAAAAAAAAAAAGTGACAGAAACAATAAAATGCAGAAAACTGTCTGATGTGTTAACAATGAGAGATAATCAGAAATGTTGGGTGAGTCAGAGTGAATCATCTTGAGATCTGTTCACACCACGACTGCTCGGTGGTCACCCTGCCAAGCTGTCTGTCTTGTATCAAACTAAAGTGCAAACAAACAATCATGTGCAATCATTACTCAACTCCCCAAACAGATGAGAACACGTTACATGGAGATTGCCCAACGGTACACAAAAACATTCCCAGCCAGATGACGATTGCCGGGATACACAACGTCACAATCTCTGGATGGACGACCTTTTGGTTGTCTGATGTCAAGTACAGGAGAAGCGGGTGAACAAGGTATCGGATGGTGGAGGACGGATCAGTGGAGAGAAACTAGAATCTCTCTATAGCGTGTAAGGAATTTATTAAAGGGGTTGTCTTATCTCATTACACGGGTACCAGGATGCATAAAACAGTAATATATGCCACTTACTAAGCGCCTCCTTCCACGATTTTTGTCCCTTGTTCTACGTCTTTTTACTCAGTTCAATGTCAGGGGACACGCCCTCCGCTTCTGTCTAGTGTCACTTTACTTTCACACAAGTTTATTTAACTTGAAAATTTCCAAAAACATTTATCTGCACGGTGAGCTCTGGAGCTGAACACATAGTGAGAAAGGACATCACTACACTACTAGGAGAAGGGAGACATCATCTGCTTGTGAGAGAAATGCATCTATCTGTGCAGAATTTTTATATATTTATTAATTGCTTTAATTCAGGTACACTTTAAGAGCTCCTGCAGCTGTAGTGGGTAGGATCACAAAAGTATGCATAGGCACACATGCGCAGTAGCTCTTGCCATGTCAGGTCGCATCTATTTGTGCAGAACAGTTTCAGGGCATGTGCAGTGTCTCAGTGTCACTGGCTGCTCATATCTACGGTGAAGCTGCTAAGGAAAATGCTACACTAGCAGCCACAGGAACGGAAGTAACACAATGTCATCACTAGAGTGCCACTCACCTGTTCTAGCGATGAAGATACAAGTCAATGCCCCCATAACAATCAGGAAGTTTAGGGACACAAAACAGTGGCAGCCCTGAATTTATGGGATGGGACAACTCCTTTAAAGGGTCATAGAAAGAATAAAGCATAGAAAACTCCAGCTTGTTAGTAAACTATTTGAAGAGCTTCTGGAAATATAGGAGCACAGGCCGCTCTATTTCTGTAACTCAGGGCTTAGTCAGGCCTTTCATGGCCGAGATGGGAATACCCCTTTAAAAGGGGCAATTTCATTAGACACTGATCCCCCCCACATTGTCAGTTTGCTCTATTTGGGCACATGGACAGGGATTGTCTTTGTGAGACAATTCCTTTAGGGTCTGTTCACAAAGCGGTATTTTGGCACAGACTCCACATTAAAATTGTGCCAGCGGCCGCATTGTGCCGGCCTCACATTGCTTTCAATGGGAGGTAGCACTGCAGTTCACGAAACAGCGGTTTAAAGCCACGGCCACATCAGGAAGGGTCAATGTCCCCTCTTGCCGAGGCGTCTAGATGGACGTCGTTTTATGTCCGCTTGCAGTTTAGCTTCATCGAATGGAGCTTCAAGTTAACAGCTATGTCAGAAATCGCATTGGTTCCTTCTGCTGTGTGAACAGGCCCTTAAAGAATTTTTCCACTGGGCAAGCAATTGTACATGGATAATATGTGTCTTATAAGACACTGCGATGAGGTTTTAAAGGGGATTTCTCCAGTTTCCAGTTTCATGTACGTTATAGCAGATGCAATGAAAAGAAATGAAATTTCTATAGAAATGTCCGTGTGGAAAAAAAGAAGCAGCTTGCCCTATCTGGAGGTGGAATCTGTGATTAATCTCCCAATGAACTAAATGGGAAGCGTCAAGAAAACTCTCCATATGTACCTGTGCGTTTTCTGTATGGTTTTAATTTCAGAAATCGAAAATGCATGAAAAAAACGTGCCGAGAAAAAAAAAAAAAAGCGCACAGATGTCAGACTGAATTTTGTAGGTGGCTTTTGAAAATCTGTCATGTGAACATTACTGTGTACAAAAAGAACAGCATGCAGGGTCTTGCATACAGAGTCTTGTGCAGGAGCACTGCATACCCCCACGTCCAGCTGCTTTAGAAGGCATCGGCACGCACAGTAGTGACACCGCCTTCTCTCTGCTCACCAAGCACAGTGCCTTCCATTGTATAGTGGTCGTGCTTGGTATTGCAGCTCAGCCACATTCACTTTCATGGGGCTGAGCTGCACCTAGGCCACGTGACCGATGAACATATGTCACATGACCTTGGCAAATCTGCAAGAAGGCTGCGGCGCTATTGTGAGCATGAGCTAATCATCAGGAGCTGGGTGTTGGACCCCCACAGATCAGTAAAAATATACTGGGAAACCACTTTAACCCGTCCTCCCTATAATGATACTCCGCTCATTCTTTTCCAATGTCTATAACAGGCGAGCTTCAGAAAACAGGAAATGTCAGCCAATGGTGACTGCTCTAGGGGCCAGTGTGAAAACTGGAAGACTTTTTCTTTGGATGATAACTTGAGTCACACGTTATTTGTCAAAGCTGTAGTAAATTGCAAGTCTGGCATGACTTAGCATTCTGGTTGCAAAGAGTCTGAAATATTCTGTAACTCATTGGCCCAAAATTAGTAATCCTAAAGATGGGGCCAACATAGACGGCTTAGACCTGTATCCCAGGGGATCAGGCTGGACGATAAATCTAGTGCAGAGATAGACATTTTTTATTGACTGTATACTAACTATTGATTGGTTTACTGTGAGAGAAAATTTTACGCCAGAATTGTGTCATAATTTCGGCTTAAAATGGCACATCTTAGGCCCACCCTTTTCTCACTACGTCATGCCCTTTGTCTAGTATGTTGGAGAAAAAAAAAGTGTAAAAATCCTAAAGGAGTGTCAAAAGTATTGTGGTTACGCATCTAAAGTTTTTTAGCCCCAAATGTAAAAACCTTTTAAAAAAAAAAAAACTATAATAAATGGCAAAGGAAAGAGTTTAGTTGTGCCAATAGTACTTAAAGGGAACCTGTCATCACCTTTATGCTGCCCATACTAACAGCAGAATAAAGTAGAGACAGGTGAGTTGATTTCAGCGGTCTGTCATTTATAAGTTAAAAGTAAGTGGTTGCCAAGAACCAACATCACAATAATCGCAGACTGGGCCTAGAAAAGAGTCACGGCCACCTGAGAAGAGTCCTGGTTATTCATGGATTCCTGCTGATGATTGACAACCTTCTACCTAGTTTTCTCCCTTTCTCTCTAGGAGAGAACTGCCAATCATCGGCAGATGGGTGGGGAGAGCAGGAGATTATGAATAACCAGGACTCTTCTCAGGTAGATATGACTCTTTTCAAGGCCTGGGCTGCAATGATTAAGATGCTGGTTCTCAGCAACCACTTACTTTTAGCTCATGAGTGACATACCGCTGAAATCAGCATTTCTGTCACTATTTTATGCTGCCCTCAATTAGGTCATCATAAAGTTGATGACAGGTTCCCTTTAAGAGGAATGAACAAGAGGCAGGCTGTATAACGCATTGTCCATATTAATTTAACAAGCAGTTAGGTTTCCACACAATGACCATAACCTACTGAACACAGAATGTCTAATTGTTGGGGCCCCGTCACTGGGACCCCAAGAACAGGGGGATCCAAGCCCGTCTTCTCCCCACAGCACAACCAGACAGTGACTGGATAATACGGTTGAGCATGTGCATTGACAATCCACTGAAAGCCTATGGGACTAATGGAAATAATGGAGCACAGTCCTCAGCTGATTCCGCCAGCTACATACACACGAGAAAGGAGCGGCAGGGCACGTGCTCTAGTGCGCCACAATTCAAACCCCTCCTCCTTTCAGTCTGTGGCACGATCCCCAGCAGTCATTTAGCATCTATCCTGTGAAGAGATGAAAAATGGCCATTGTGCGCAAAAGTATTGGTTATAAAGTTTTACAAAACGATACCAACCTTTGCTCTCCACAATCGGAGAAATGTGAACTGCATAAACAAGTTACTTCATGGCAATAACAGTGTTGTCTCAAAACTCTTGGTAATAAAGTTTGTTCCGTTACACAACAAGCGATGGATGGAACAGAAATAAAAGATTTCGCTTCTACAACAGCGCCACCTAGTGGTCAGGAAAGGAAATTCTTAAATAAGGGACACATAAAACCTTTTGCGAAACCTAAACTATCGTTATGATCGTCCAAATTAAAAAGGGGGTTTGTAAAAAAAAAAAATGCCATTAATACATAAAAACCAGGGGTCATAAAACTGTATGTCATTAACGAGGTTGTTTAAAGAAGAACTCCCGCAAAATATTTTACTCTCTGACCTGTTAGAAAGGTGCATGATATAATCTGTAGTGAATGTAATCTTCTCATCAGTGACTGTTTCTGTGAGTAAAAACCTCTCTTCTTATTGTAGCTGGGTCATGTGACCAACTCCCTGACCTCCAACTGACCCAGGACAGGAAGCCAGTCACTGCTCTATTCATTCCTATGGGAGTCTCACTTTCAGTCTCATAGGAATACATAAAGAATTAGAGTCTATGTGTGAGTTGGTGGGTCTAATTGCTGGTCACATGACACAGATAAGAAACTTCAGGATGATATAAAAGTCAAAAATTCAGACACTGGTAAGAAAATGACATTCACTACAGATTACGTATATCATGTACATTTCTAGCAGGACATGGAATAAAATTTTTGTCTGGAGTTCTTCTTTAACCGAAACGCATTGGCTGTATACCGCGTGCATACCATTGAAGTCTACTTTTTAACTTGTGGGGGAAAAAGGATTCGAGGTTTTAATCTCCGGAGTGCTTAGTACGTTGATTATGCTTACTGGTGGCTGAACCCGAGGAGTGGAAATATCAGACTGGTGTCAGATCTTTTTTATACCGTCATAAAACTGTATACGGGTTCTTATATACCTTTCCGCACACGTCTGTCTTTTTCGTGATTAGTTTGTTTCCTTGACAGTTTGATATCTCACAATAAGACAAATTTATCAGTTTAGTCATGAAATATTTTTTTTTTTTAGTCCACCACCCAATCACCTTAAGGGGGTATTGCCATCTAAGACAATGGGGGCAAATCGCTAGGATGGCACCGCTGGGACCTGCACCTATATCAAGAACGGAGCGGGGAGCGCCGCGCCTGGAGGACCCCGAGGAGGTTTCCCGGGGTCCGGCCACCACCAGGCGCAGCTCCCCGCTGCTCCCATAGAAATGAATGGGAGCTCACCGCGCATGCGCAGCCACCGCTCCCATTCATTTCTATGGAGCTGACGGAAATAGCCCATAGCCCAGCCGGCGCTCGGCTATTTTCGACGGCCCCATAGAAATGAATGGAGGGCGGCTGTGCATGCACAGTGTACCCTCCGTTCGTTTCCCGGCTTCGTTCTCGAAATAGGTGATATCCTAGCGATATGCCCCCACTGTCTAAGATGGGAATACCGCTTTAATAAGGAGAAAAAAAAAAAAAGATGGAAAATGGTGCAAATTAATATCTATAGGCAATCCATGCTCCAATCAGTTTAGATCAGTAGCAGACGATGTAAGGAAGGAACCACAAGAGCAGATTGACGTTGAACTGAAAAGTGGAAGCATTTTTTAACTCAACAGGATACTAAAGAAATGCTTAGTTTTTTGTTGTTTTTTTTTTTTTTAAAAAAGGAAAACAGATCGCGTGAGCACTTCAGTTTGTTCTCTTTTCTCATAATTGGTTCCCTCCACCAAATGTTCTTAAGCCTGATTCACACGTCAGTGTCCGTGCTTAAAGAAGAACTCCCGCAAAAATTTTTATTCTCTGACCAGTTAGAAAGGTGCATGATATAATCTGTAGTGATTGTCATTTTCTTATCAGAGGATGTAATTGTGAGTAATAACCTCTCTTCTTATTGTAGATGTGTCATGTGACCAACTCCCTGACCTCCAGCTGACCCAGGACAGGAAGCCAGTCACTGCTCTATTCATTCCTATGAGATTGAAAGTGAGGCTCCCATAGGAATGGATAGAAAATTAGACTTCCTGTCCACACATAAGTCTCTGTGTGAGTTGGTGGGTCTAATTGCTGGTCACATGACACAGATAAGAAACTTCAGAATGATATAACTCAAAAATTCAGCTACTGGTAAGAAAATGACATTCACTACAGATTATATCATGTACATTTCTAGCAGGACATGGAATAAAATTCTTTAAAACAGTGAAAAGGTGGTCAGTAATGCCTCCATGAAGATGTCCATGATGGATCCACGTGTTTCACTGACACTGCACAGCTGAAAAATAATTATCAAAGCATTGCTTCCTAATGATCCGTGAAACATGGATAGCATCTGTGGTTTTCACGGACCCATAGACTATAATGGGCATGATGGATCAGTAAAAGGACAAAATGGAGCATGCATCCGTGCTAAAAACAGTGACCATGGAAAAAAACTGATGTGTGAATACACACATTAAAATGAAGTGTACATGTGCTGTCTGTGGAGAACATCTACAAGACACGTACGTGGAACACTGACGTGTGAATGAGGCTTAAGCGTCGCACACGCCTGCAATGCATGTCCACAACAGAAAACCTGAGCAAGTACTGATGAAGGTTAGTAGCTGGGGGGAAGGAGGACCTGCAAAGCCACAGAAAAAGATGATACGTCTATATTCACAGATGAATGAATGGATCTGAGAGCGATCTGCAAAAAAGGTGGATTGGACATGGACCGGAAAAACGGTGGTTTGAATGAATTTTACAGCATCTGTCGGAGGTAAATGAATGGCATACAGTGGTATCTGTGGCTGTTAAAAAAAAATTGTAGACTGCGATGAATACATTGACTTACTGGATGCCTCCAGATGGAATGGTGCAGTCTACTGTGCTATACGATAAAGCAAAAAAAAAGTATACTAAAATATCGGTCCAGCAGAGGCCAAAAGGACCTTCATCTGGAGAATGCTGTCCTTAAAGGGTTTCTGTCACCAGGTTTTTCCCTATTATACAGGATGACATTCTCAATGTGCCAATGTCACCTGATTCTAAGTCTGCTATTTATTTTCTTCACAGTGTCCCCGTTTTTCTTTAATTTAATCTTTTATCATATGCTAATTAGCCTCCAAGGAACAGGGAGGGGCGTTGCCCCTGCTACTAGAGGCTCCGTTTGCCCACCTCAATCCACGCCCCTTTCTTCCTGAGTGACAGGGCCAGGCCAGCGGTCGTCTCCTCAGGCTGGCCCTGTCTGTCGTCTTGCGTCTAGCAGACTTAGGGTGCATTCACATGTCCGTGTGTGTTTTGCGGTCCGCACTTGGCTGGCTCTATAATAGAAATGCCTTTTCTTGTCCATGGATTCGGACAAGAATAGGACATGTTCTATTTTTTGCGGCCCCATTGAAAATGAATGGGTCCGCACCCGTTCCGCAATTTTGCGGAACGGATGCGGACACATTCTGCGGACCTGTGAATGGAGCCTTAGAATAAGGTGACTTTAGCACATGGAGAATGTCATCCTGTTTAATAGGGAAAAACTTGGTGACAGAAACCCTTTAATATACGTTTGACCCAAGAATCATGGGTCCCGGAGTGAATAAGGTAGCGGTGTGCATGTGGGTCCAGTGTTCCATCCACGTCTATGACAGCGCTCCATTCACGTCTATGACAGCGCTCCATTCACGTCTATGACAGCGCTCCATTCACGTCTATGACAGCGCTCCATTCACGTCTACGACGGCGCTCCATTCACGTCTATGACAGCGCTCCATTCACGTCTATGACAGCGCTCCATTCACGTCTATGACAGCGCTCCATTCATGTCTATGACAGCGCTCCATTCACGTCTATCACTTCCCTATCACACACGTTGCTGTGGATTTTGATCTGTTCTTACCCATATTGCTGCTTCTGTATTTAATTCCAAACGTATTTCACAACACACCGGACATTACGATCCACCGTGAATGTCTACAGGACGGCTTCTGTAAGAAGAAAACACATAATTTCATTATTTCCTTTTCTTCAGCTTCTGGGTCATTTTTATTATTGCATTTTATTCATTTGGGCTAAAAATCATTTTTTTCAATTGGTCCTTGTTAAAACTGTTCAGCTGTTTCTGAGATAAGGAGTTAAAAATCAGTCTGTTTGCAGTCTGTCCATTTGTTTTCTTTGAATCTCGTCACCTGACAGCTCATGTGTAGCTCTTATTTAAGCCATATTCTTACGACAGGCATTTGATAAGAATAATATCGTATCATAATAGGTGTTTATGAGGTCAGGAGATCAGAGATAAGAGCTACACATTAACCGTCAGATGACAGAATTCAAAGAAAACAGAAACAGACTGATTTTTAACCCTGTATCTCAGGAACAGCTGAACATTTTTAATAAAAACCTACTGAAAAAAAATATTTTTAGGCCAACATTTGTAAAAGGTAATTGACTGCAGGTTTACATAGCCTTTAAGGGGTTTTTCTGATACTTTAATATTGGTAACCTATCTTCTAGGTGTGTCATCAGTATCTGATCGGTGGGGGTCCAACACCTGGGAGCGCCGCGGCCTTCTCTCTACTTTTCCTAGGCCAGTGATGACAAGTTCATCGCTACGTGGCCTAGGAACAGTTCAAGTGAATGGAGCTGAGCTGTGATACCAAGCACGGCCACTATACAATGTACGGCACTGTGCTTGGTAAACTGCCAGAAGGCTGCAGTACTCACAGGAACTGTGTCGTACCCCCAAAGATCATGATACTGATGAGCTATCCAAAGGAAAAAAGAAAAAAAATTCTAGGAAAACCCTTTTAAAGGTGCCGACTGTAATTTACAGTGACAGCTTGATAACACGCGGAAAGCGTCTGTCGCCAGATTCTGCGTCCCGCTGACCTCATGGTCATCAATAAGTGATCAATCAGTCTGAGAGAACTGCAGCAAAGGAGATTAAACAGCAGCCGAGGTGGAACACATTCATCTTCCCATCATTAAACAGATTACTGACATGTCCAAGTCACCTCGGGCGAGCCCAGGAGATCGATATGTCGACGCCTGTACGTTCCATGGTCCGATGAGCTCTGAGGTAAATGAGTTCTGGTTATGAAAGGATTTATTACTCTATTGAAGGGGTTCTCTGGGAATTAAGAAAATGAAAATACGCAAATATTACTTTATTATAAATATATTCCCAAATACCATTTATTAGTTATTATGGCTCGTTTTGTCTATGGAGCAATCGATAAGTGAAAAAATATGGCCGCCGTCCTATTAATACACACAGAACCTGTCCTAATCACACAGGAGGACAAGTTACTTCACAACACTGAGGTAAAGAGCTGCCTCATCCTCCTCTCTGCTCTGCTTGTCAGGAATTATGATCCTGAATACAGATGATAAGATCTTTAGCTGAATCTCTGTAGGAATGGAGTCCATGAGGAGACATGAAGTACAGAGAAGACAGACAAGGACAGACTGTGGTAATGGAGACTCATAAGCTACATCTCCTCATGAACCTCATTCCTACAGAGATTCAGCTGAAGATCTTATCATAATCCCTGACAAGCAGAGAGGAGGATGAGGCAGCTCTTTACCTCGGTGTTGTGAAGTAACTTCTGCTGTGTGATTAGGACAGGTTCTCATTATAAATAATGTAAGGTATGTGGGAATATATTTATAATGAAGTAATATTTATGTATTTTCATTTTCTTAATTCCTGGAGAACCCCTTTAATCATACATAATGAGGGAATTCAGTGTATGCAAAGTGAGCAGCTCATATTCAACAAGCTAATTTATCATGTCACTGGGCATGCTGGAATCTGCAGTTCCCCATCATATTCTAAAGGGAAGCTTTATCATTTTTGTCAAGAGACACTATAGAGTAAACTTCACCAACATAAAGGATACTGCATGGTACGGGCCCTGAAAATAGGGCCCCTGCCAGAATGAAATACACAGGGGAAGATTTATCATACTGGCCCCCTAGCAACCAATCAGATTCCACCTTTCATTTTTCACAGCTCCTTTGGAAAATGAAAGGTGGAATCTGATTGGTTGCTATGGGCAACTAAGCCAGTTCTACTTCACACCAGTTTTGATGAATCTCCCCAACAGACAGAAACGGAAGGCTTCGGATATAATACGCTTTTCACTGGTGGTCGCTAGAAGATGTTGAGTGTTAGGCTAAATGCACACCATCAGGATAGCGTGCAAATCCGCACCGTAGGTCATATACTTCGTATTCTATGAGAATCTGAAATTCTCATGCACACGATGCAGATTTTATAATCCACAGCATGTCAATTTATTTTATTTTTCCTGACCGGATTTTCTCCATTCACTTCAATGGGGAGAGTAAAATCCGCATGCAAACCCACACCAATTGATGCGGATTGACCGCACGGATTTCCCTGCGAACACCTGGGGATTTCAGTGCGGATTGTCTGCAGATAAATCCTGAACGTCTGCATTTACCCTTAGGCCTCTTTCACACGAGCGTGTCCGGATTTGGTCCAGATGCGTTCAGGAAAATCCGCACGCATCCGCACCAATCCGCACGCAATCGCATTCAGTTTTGAATGCGATTGCGTACGTTCGTTCAGTTTTTTCCGCGCGGGTGCGAAGCGTTTCAATGCGTTTTTCACGCGCGTGAAAAAAAACTGAATGTTTACAAACAACATCTCTTAGCAACCATCAGTGAATCACGCATTGCATCCGCACGCAATGCGTTATTCACGCAGACCCATTCACTTCAATGGGGCCAGGGCTGCGTGAGAAACGCAGAATATAGAACATGCTGCGATTTTCACGCAACGGCGAACTGCTGCGTGAAAAACATCGCTCATGTGAAAAGCCCCATTGAAATGAATGAGTCAGGATTCAGTGCGGGTGCAATGCGTTCGCATCACGCATTGCACCCGCGCGGAAACATCGCCCGTGTGAAAGGGGCCTTATTCTTCAGTTTTGTGCGTGAAAAACGCAGCAAAAACTGATTAAGGCTTCGTTTACACGTCCGTATTTTTCTTTTCCAGATTTTCGGTCCGTTTTTTGCGGATCTGTGTTTCCGCAAAAACCTTTTTTACCAATTGTACATCCGCATCCGTTTCATTTTTCCGCAAAAAAAAAAAAACAAAAACAAACAAGAAGGAGGAATATATGTTGGTAGGGTATTTCTTTCTATTTCCTGGAAACGGATCCGCAATTGCGGATGATATGCGGATGACATATTGATGCATTCCGCATATCATCCGCATTTTTGGCGGACCCATTGACTATAATTGGACCACACACCGCATATGCAGACAAAAGTAGGACAAGCCCTATCTTATTTGTGGATCCGCATCACGGAACAGAAGGGAACGACAGATGCGGACAGTATACAGAGTGCTGTCGCATCCTATCCGCTGAAATTGTCTGAAAAATTGCAGAAACGGATGCGGAAAGAATGCAGATACAAAATACGGATGTGTGAATGGGGCCTAAAGCTGCGCCGAAAAAAAAAAAAAAAAACACTGAACACAATCCCAGACAAAACTGGTTAAAGAGGTATTCTGGTTGTGTGACGTTATCCTCTAACCCAGAGGTAGACAACCTCCGGCGCTCCAGCTGTTGTGAAACTACTACTCCCAGCATGCATACTTGCTCTGCTCTTCTAAGAACTCTCATAGAAATGAATGAAGCATGCTGGGAATTGTAGTTTCACAACAGCTGGAGTGCCGAAAGTTGCTGATCCCTGCTCTAATCATGAGAACGGGGGCCCAGTACCCCCTGCAGCTCGGAGTGGCGCTACATTCATTTCTATGGGAGTTCCGCGGTGACAGGTGATCGACAACCAGAATACCCCTTTAAGGGCTTATGCACACAACCAGATCTGCTCTGCGGTCTGCAAATGGCGTATCCGCAAAACAAGGATCCAGACTGTGTGTATTTCGCCATCCTTTTTTAAAAACTCCTTTCCTCGTCTGCAAAACAGACAAGAAAAGAACAAAGTTCTGTATTTTTTGCGGGGCCGTGGAATGGACATTAGGAACGAAACTGACCAAAAAATGTGGATCGAAGGCGGACCAAAACCATTAGGTTTTCCTTGAATAGATCCTGATTCATTCGGAATCGCTCCCGTGAAATAATCCCGAATCATCTCATCCGCTTTGCAGCACCAGCAGAGTGGATGAGATTTTAGCAAATCTTATGCACTCACTGCGGGAAATCTGCAAATTTTAAATTTTTGCAGCAAATGTTTCCCATTGTAACGCACTACATGCAACACAATGCAGATTTTGCAGCAGAAACAAAGCTTTGCACAGTGGAAATTGCAATGTAGAACTGTAGAACAGTATTACATGGCTGATAGTCTATTAGTCTGTGCAGACATACATAAGACAAAGCCACTATTTAAATAGAGGAGGGTCCGCGCCTCTTTCTTCCTAGCACGCTCACCTCTGACCGTGCAGGAAGCATTCACGGCCTCCATGCCAACACAGGACTCAACACAAACCCTCAACTGCCTGCGAGTTGCTAAGCAAACTCCACTCCAACACAGACCCGTCCTCTCTCCTCCGAGGGGAGGATGTGAGAAAATTTAAGACGTTCGCATCTCGACCTAAACTACCAAACATTTTATCCTGGGCGAGCTGGCTGCAGCGGTGACATGTGAACCAAGAAGCGCGCCGGACTAGAAGAGGCGGAAGATCCTCCCGGGGGCAGAATAAGAAGGTAAGGACGGGATCTGCCTTCCAGATTACCAAGATCCAACGGCCACGCAAATATTTACATATAGAGTGCATGCGAAGCGGGAGAACACGGCAACTCTGTGCCACCACGTCTGCAATATAGTGCAATGTGATTAACTCTTTCACTTCCAAAATAAGGGCAAATACCAGGGGAACACAACAAAAGAGGTTTTTCTTTCTAATCAGTCCTAAGCTCATTAGGGTATATTGACAGGACGCGGGTACATCAATTTTTCCATGATTTTCTCTAACCATGATGTCCGAATACATCCTAAATACTCTCCTCAGACCCTGCAGGGCTATAGCGTTATCCCCTCATCTATGTAGTCTCATCAGTATAACCACAGCTAGATTGTAGGAAACTTTAGTGCAGTCGTAAAAAAAAAAAAATTACGCAAATTTAGAGTACGTGCAGACAAGACGAATAGGATTTGGATTTTGCGCAGCGGAAATCCATCGTCTATCTGCCGGTATTCACACCAAATAGTGCAGATGTGGCTGCAGAATTCATAGCGTCAACGCCGAGGGTCTGCCGCCTCTTTCACCCTATGCATTGTGAAGCAAAAAAACGGAAACACGGACTGACAACGCAGGTCAACGTTCTGTGCGTACTCCATTGCAGAAATGTGGGATGAGCTTTGTAAAAATCTGATCCACGTCACTGTATAAGGCCTCATGCGCACGACCAAGTCTGTTCTGCAGTCTGCAGGTCGCGGATCCGCATTTTTTGCAGACCTATTGACTTCAACGGGTCCGCTAAATATAGGACACGTTCTATCTTTTTTGCAGTTCAGACATATGGATGCGGAAGGCCACCCGGATCATCGGCGTGCTTTCCACATTCGTATATCCATATGCTAATTGCAAACAACAGATCGACAAATAGAACGCGGGCGGCGCGCAGACAACATCCGTATTTTGGGGATCCACGATTTGTGGACCGCAAGACAGATACAGTTGTGCTCATGGGGCCTGCAGCATATCCACCCAGGGGGCCATAGCCTTAAAGCAGCAGGTTTAACAAGAACTGCAAGTTTCTTTGAGCCTCTGACACAAAGACTATGTAAATGCCCATCGTCCACCTTAGCCCTACAGTGCTGTGGGGTTAATCGCCCCTCCTAGGTCCTGGTGCTGAAGAGAGCCAAAGGTCCCATAAGAAATGGCAGTGTGATAAAGGAGCACTGACGAGGTAGAATAGCATAAAAAAATGCACAATAAGCATAACTTACCATACAAGTAACTACCTCAAGATAACACATGCAATACATAATCTGATATGGGATAAAGTGGGCTATAGTGCAATAGATTTTGCACCAAGGTAGTTATTTCTATACCAAATAAAAGTTGAAAAAAAAGTTGAAAAAAAAAAAAGATATTACTTGAATCCTTCCTGGAAAATACACAAATGACTATACAGCCTATAAGAGAGCACAAGGTTCAATATAACTGTGTACAAGGTAATACCTCACATAGACACCAGAGGGCGCTCACACACAGGAGAAGGCAGCACATTCCTGCACAGTCATGTGAATATTGTGGAATATGAGACGATCAAAACATTGTAATTTATACCTAAAATAATTTACCTGTAGAAACTCTCACCTTGCACCGCACACCGGTATATATAACATGGCAGCTATACTCAACATTACACACACAGCTCTAATAACTGATGGAGGCAGAGCCGATCACTAATAACCCGGATTCCTGGTGTATAGAAGGAAAATCCAAGGCTTGGGAAGGTCAGATAGGAATATGATTAATGTCCCGTCTAAGGAGAGAACACGAAGGTGAATAGTCACAGGGGACGATGGAAGACATCTTATAATCCTACTTTAAGACGCGTTCTATGTCTAAGCTTAAGTGATGAAAAGTTTTGCAACTTTCTGATACTTGAGTTTCAGTTCATCAACATTTTCAAGATAATGGCTTGCTGTCAGTGAACAGGAACATTCTTCTTTGATGATTTGCTTTAACCCCCTAACTGTTTTGCCGCAGTCCAGCTCCAGCAGTGGGAGGGGGGAGGGCTGCTAACTGGAGGGGGTAGGGCTGCTTTAGATGCTGCTACCTCCTGAATGAAACATGCTAGAATGCAATGCTAGAAAAATGCAACTGGTCTTGTTTAAAAGCAGACAGTCCAGGCTTTCAGATAGTACCAGAATTACAGCAATATGTTCAGGACAGAGGAAGATATCACCGATAGAAATTGGGATGCTGTGAATGCAGCTTAAAAAAGTAAAGAAAGGTTTTACACAGCTATTATTCCCAACTTTATTTCTAACAGTGATTTCTCCTCTGCTTCTTGGACTTTGGCTGTCATTTTGGTCTTGTATGAAAGCCTGGACTGTCAGCTTTCCACACAAGACCAGTTGCATGTTTCTAGCCGGTACGCATTCAGGAGATAGCAGCATCTAAAGCAGCCCATTCCCCTCCAGTTAGCTACTTTTCACACTGCCCCGAGCTGGACTTGGCAAAACAGTTAGGTGGTTAAAGGGGTTCTCCCGGGATTTTCATATGGATGAATCTACCCTCAGGATCTGAATGGGCGGGGGTCCTATTCCTGACACCTCTGCTGATTCCGCTGTATGAAAGAGGCCTCAGCAATCCAAGAGCACCACAGCCTCTTCCAAGGCCATGTGATGTCAATTCACCAGTCCACGTGTCAAGTTACCAGTCAGGAAGGTACTGGGGGATCGATAGGAGGACCCTTCTAGATATGAGTGTAAGTACAGGAGGGTACTGGGGGTTCGATAGGCAAGACCCTTCTAGACATGAGTGTAAGTACAGGAGGGTACTGGGGGTTCGATAAGGAAGACCCTTCTAGATATGAGTGTTAAGTACAGGAGGGTAACTGGGGGATCGATAGGAGGACCCTTCTAGATATGAGTGTAAGTACAGGAGGGTACTGGGGGTTCGATAGGAAGACCCCTATAGATATTAGTGTAAGTACAGGAGGGTACTGGGGGTTCGATAGGAAAGACCCTTCTAGATATGAGTGTAAGTACAGGAGGGTACTGGGGGATCGATAGGAGGACCCTTCTAGATATGAGTGTAAGTATAGGAGGGTACTGGGGGATCGATAGGAGGACCCTTCTAGATATGAGTGTAAGTATAGGAGGGTACTGGGGATCGATAGGAGGACCTTCTAGATATTAGTGTAAGTACAGGAGGGTACTGGGGGATCGATAGGAGGACCCTTCTAGATATTAGTGTAAGTACAGGAGGGTACTGGGGGGGTCGATAGGAGGATCCTTCTAGATATTAGTGTAAGTACCAGGAGGGTACTGGGGGGGTCGATAGGAAGACCCTTCTAGATATTAGTGTAAGAACAGGAGGGTACTGGGGGTCGATAGGAAGACCCTTCTAGATATTAGTGTAAGTACAGGAGGTACTGGGGGATCGATAGGAAGACCCTTCTAGATATTAATGTAAGTACAGGAGGGTACTGGGGGATCGATAGGAGGACCCTTCTAGATATTAATGTAAGTACAGGAGGGTACTGGGGGGTCGATAGGAGATCCTTCTAGATATTAGTGTAAGTACAGGAGGGTACTGGGGGTTCGATAGGAACGACCCTTCTAGATATTAGTGTAAGTACAGGAGGGTACTGGGGGATCGAGATAGGAAGGACCCTTCTAGATATTAGTGTAAGTACAGGAGGGTACTGGGGGATCGATAGGAAGACCCTTCTAGATATTAGTGTAAGTACAGGGAGGGTACTGGGGGGTCGATAGGAAGGACCCTTCTAGATATTAGTGTAAGTACAGGAGGGTACTGGGGGTCGATAGGAGGATCCTTCTAGATAATTAGTGTAAGTACAGGAGGGTACTGGGGGATCGATAGGAAGACCCTTCTAGATATTAGTGTAAGTAACAGGAGGGTACTGGGGGGATCGATAGGAGGACCCTTCTAGATATTAGTGTAAGAACAGGAGGGTACTGGGGGTCGATAGGAGGACCCTTCCTAGATATTAGTGTAAAGTACAGGAGGGTACTGGGGATCGATAGGAGGACCGTTCTAGATATTAATGTAGTACAGGAGGGTACTGGGGGATCGATAGGAGGACCCTTCTAGATATTAGTGTAAGTACAGGAAGGTACTGGGGGATCGATAGGAGGATCCTTCTAGATATTAGTGTAAGTACATGGAGGGTACTGGGGATCGATAGGAGGACCCTTCTAGATATTAGTGTAAGTACAGGAGGGTACTGGGGGATCGATAGGAGGACCCTTCTAGATATTAGTGTAAGTACAGGAGGGTACTGGGGGGTCGATAGAGGATCCCTTCTAGATATTAGTGTAAGTACAGGAGGGTACTGGGGGATCGATAGAGGACCCTTCTAGATATTAGTGTAAGTACAGGAGGGTACTGGGGGATCGATAGGAGGACCCTATAGATATTAGTGTAAGTACAGGAGGGTACTGGGGGGTCGATAGGAAGACCCTTCTAGACATGAGTGTAAGTACAGGAGGGTACTGGGGGGTCGATAGGAGGACCCCTTCTAGATATTAGTGTAAGTACAGGAGGGTACTGGGGGGTCGATAGGAGGACCTTCTAGATATTAGTGTAAGTACAGGAGGGTACTGGGGGTCGATAGGAGACCCTTCTAGATATTAGTGTAAGTACAGGAGGGTACTGGGGGATCGATAGGAGGACCCTTCTAGATATTAGTGTAAGTACAGGAGGGTACTGGGGGGTCGATAGGAGGACCCTTCTAGATATTAGTGTAAGTACAGGAGGGTAACTGGGGGGTCGATAGGAGGATCCTTCTAAGATATTAGTGTAAGTAACAGGAGGGTACTGGGGGATCGATAGGAGGACCCTTCCTAGATATTAGTGTTAAGTACAGGAGGGTACTGGGGGTCGATAGGAGGACCCTTCTAAGATATTAGTGGTAAGTACAGGAGGGTACTGGGGATCGATAGGAGGACCCTTCTAGATATTAGTGTAAGTACAGGAGGGTACTGGGGGGTCGATAGGAGGACCCTTCTAGATTTAGTGGTAGTACAGAGGGTACTGGGGGTCGATAGGAGGACCCTTCTAGATATTAAGTGTAAGAACAGGAGGGTACTGGGGGTTCGATAGGAGGATCCTTCTAGATATTAATGTAAGTACAGGAGGGTAACTGGGGATCGATAGGAAGACCCTTCTAGATATTAGTGTAAGTACAGGAGGGTACTGGGGGGTCGATAGGAGGACCTTCTAGATATTAGTGTAAGTACAGGAGGGTACTGGGGGATCGATAGGAGGACCCTTCTAGATATTATGTAAGTACAGGAGGGTACTGGGGGTCGATAGGAGGACCCTTAGATATTATGTAAGTACAGGAGGGTACTGGGGGTCGATAGAGGACCCTTCTAGATATTAATGTAAGTACAGGAGGGTACTGGGGGATCGATAGGAAAGACCCTTCTAGACATGAGTGTAAGTACAGGAGGGTACTGGGGATCGATAGGAGGACCCTTCTAGATATTAATGTAAGTACAGGAGGGTACTGGGGGATAGATAGGAGGACCCTTCTAGATATTAGTGTAAGTACAGGAGGGTACTGGGGGGGCGATAGGAGGACCCTTCTAGACATGAGTGTAAGTACAGGAGGGTACTGGGGGATCGATAGGAGGACCCTTCTAGATATTAGTGTAAGTACAGGAGGGTACTGGGGGGTTGATAGGAGGACCCTTCTAGACATAGTGTAAGTACAGGAGGGTACTGGGCGGATCGATAGGAGGACCCTTCTAGATTAGTGTAAGTACAGGAGGGTACTGGGGGGTCAATAGGAGGACCCTTATAGATATTAGTGTAAGTACAGGAGGGTACTGGGGGGATCGATAGGAGGACCCTTCTAGACATGAAGTGTAAGTACAGGAGGGTACTGGGGGATCGATAGGAGGGCCCTTCTAGATATTAGTGTAAAGAACAGGAGGGTACTGGGGATCGATAGGAGGACCCCTTCCTAGATATTAGTGTAAGTACAGGAGGGTACTGGGGGATCGATAGGAGGACCCTTCTAAGATATTTAGGTAAGTAACAGGAGGGTACTGGGGGATCGATAGGAGGAACCCTTCTAGATATTAGTGTAAGTACAGAGGGTACTGGGGGAATCGATAGGAAGACCCTTCTAGATATTAGTGTAAGAACAGGAGGGTACTGGGGGTCGATAGGAAAGACCCTTCTAGATATTAGTGTAAGTACAGGAGGGTACTGGGGGATCGATAGGAGGACCCTTCTAGATATTAGTGTAAGTACAGGAGGGTACTGGGGGGTCGATAGGAGGACCCTTCTAGATATTAGTGTAAGTACAGGAGGGTACTGGGGGATCGATAGGAGGACCCTTCTAGACATTAGTGTAAGTACAGGAGGTACTGGGGGATAGATAGGAGGGCCTTCTAGATATTAGTGTAAGAACAGGAGGGTACTGGGGATCGATAGGAGGACCCTTCTAGATATTAGTGTAAGTACAGGAGGGTACTGGGGGACGATAGGAGGACCCTTCTAGATATTAGTGTAAGTACAGGAGTACTGGGGGGATAGGAGATCCTTCTAGATATTAGTGTAAGTACAGGAGGGTACTGGGGATCGATAGGAAGACCCTTCTAGATATTAGTGTAAGTACAGGAGGGTACTGGGGGATCGATAGGAAGACCCTTCTAGATATTAGGTAAGTACAGGAGGGTACTGGGGGATAGGAGTACTTCTAGATATTAGTGGTACAGGAGGGTACGATCGATAGGGGACCTTCTAGATATTAGTAAGTACAGGAGGGTAACTGGGGTCGATAGAGGATCCTTCTAGATTAGTGTAAGTACAGAGGGTACTGGGGGATCGATAGGAGGACCCTTCTAGATATTAGTGTAAGTACAGGAGGGTACTGGGGGTCGATAGGAAGACCCTTCTAGATATTAGTGTAAGTACAGGAGGGTACTGGGGGTCGATAGGAGGACCCTTCTAGATATTAGTGTAGTACAGGGGGTACTGGGGGATCGATAGGAGGACCCTTCTAGATATTAGTGTAAGTACAGGAGGGTACTGGGGGTCGATAGGAAGGACCCTTCTAGATATTAGTGTAAGTACAGGAGGGTACTGGGGGGTCGATAGGAGGACCCTTCTAGATATTAGTGTAAGTACAGGAGGGTACTGGGGGATAGATAGGAGACCTTCTAGGAGTACAGGAGGTACTTAGATAGGCCTTCTAGAGTGTAAGTACAGAGGGTACTGGGGGATCGATAGGAGGACCCTTCTAGATATTAGTGTAAGTACAGGAGGGTACTGGGGGGATAGGAAGACCTTCTAGATATTAGTGTAAGTACAGGGAGGGTACTGGGGGATCGATAGGAGGACCCTTCTAGATATTAGTGTAAGTACAGGAGGGTACTGGGGGATAGATAGGAGACCTTCTAGAATTAGTGTAAGTACAGGAGGGACTGGGGGTCGATAGGAGGATCCTTCTAGATATTAATGTAAGTACAGGAGGGTACTGGGGATCGATAGGAGGACCCTTCTAGATATTAATGTAAGTACAGGAGGGTACTGGGGGTCGATAGGAGGACCCTTCTAGATATTAATGTAAGTACAGGAGGGTACTGGGGATCGATAGGAGGACCCTTCTAGATATTAGTGTAAGTACAGGAGGGTACTGGGGGGTCGATAGGAGGATCCTTCTAGATATTAATGTAAGTACAGGAGGGTACTGGGGGATCGATAGGAGGACGCCTTCTAGATATTAATGTAAGTACAGGAGGGTACTGGGGGATCGATAGGAGGACCCTTCTAGATATTAGTGTAAGTACAGGAGGGTACTGGGGGATCAATAGGAGGACCCTTCTAGACATGAGTGTAAGTACAGGAGGGTACTGGGGGGTCAATAGGAGGACCCTTATAGATATTAGTGTAAGTACAGGAGGGTACTGGGGGATCGATAGGAGGACCCTTCTAGACATGAGTGTAAGTACAGGAGGGTACTGGGGGATCGATAGGAGGACCCTTCTAAGATATTAATGTAAGTACAGGAGGGTACTGGGGGATCGATAGGAGGACCCTTCTAAGATATTAGTGTAAGTACAGGAGGGTACTGGGGGGTTGATAGGAGGACCCTTCTAGATATTAGTGTAAGTACACGGAGGGTACTGGGGGATCGATAGGAGGACCCTTCTAGATATTAGTGTAAGTACAGGAGGGTACTGGGGGGTCAATAGGAGGACCCTTATAGATATTAGGTGTAAGTACAGGAGGGTACTGGGGATCGATAGGAGGACCCTTCTAGACATGAGTGTAAGTACAGGAGGGTACTGGGGGTCGATAGGAGGACCCTTCTAGATATATGTGTAAGTACAGGAGGGTACTGGGGATCGATAGGAGGACCCTTCTAGATATTAGTGTACAGTACAGGAGGGTACTGGGGGATCGATAGGAGGACCCTTCTAGATATTAGTGTAAGTACAGGAGGGTAACTGGGGGATCGATAGGAAGACCCTTCTAGATATTAGTGTTAAGTACAGGAGGGTACTGGGGGTCAATAGGAGGACCCTTATAGATATTAGTGTAAGTACAGGAGGGTAACTGGGGGATCGATAGGAGGACCCTTCTAGATATTAGTGTAAGTACAGGAGGGTACTGGGGGATCGATAGGAGGACCCTTCTAGATATTAGTGTAAGTACAGGAGGGTAACTGGGGGATCGATAGGAGGACCCTTCTAGATATTAGTGTAAGTACAGGAGGGTACTGGGGGGTCAATAGGAGGACCCTTATAGATATTAGTGTAATACAGGAGGGTACTGGGGGATCGATAGGAGGACCCTTCTAGACATGAGTGTAAGTACAGGAGGGTACTGGGGGGATCGATAGGAGGACCCTTCTAGATATTAGTGTAAAGAACAGGAGGGTACTGGGGGATCGATAGGAGGACCCTTCTAGATATTAGTGTAAGAACAAGGAGGGTACTGGGGGATCGATAGGAAGACCCTTCTAGATATTAGTGTAAGAACAGGAGGGTACTGGGGGGTCGATAGGAGGACCCTTCTAGATATTAGTGTAAGTACAGGAAGGTACTGGGGATAGATAGGAGGACCCCTATAGATATTAGGTGTAAAGTACAGGAGGGTACTGGGGGATCGATTAGGAGGACCCTTCTAGATATTAGTGTAAGTACAGGAGGGTACTGAGGGATAGATAGGAGGACCCCTATAGATATTAGTGTAAGTACAGGAGGGTACTGGGGGTCGATAGGAGGATCCTTCTAGATATTAGTGTAAGTACAGGAGGGTACTGGGGATCGATAGGAAGACCCTTCTAGATATTAGTGTAAGAACAGGAGGGTACTGGGGGTCGATAGGAGGATCCTTCTAGATATTAGTGTAAGTACAGGAGGGTACTGGGGGTCGATAGGAGGACCCTTCTAGATATTAGTGTAAGTACAGGAGGGTACTGGGGGATCGATAGGAGGATCCTTCTAGATATTAGTGTAAGTACAGGAGGGTACTGGGGGGATCGATAGGAGGATCCTTCTAGATATTAGTGTAAGTACAGGAGGGTACTGGGGGGTCGATAGGAGGACCCTTCTACGATATTAGTGTAAGTACAGGAGGGTACTGGGGATCGATAGGAGGACCCTTCTAGATATTAGTGTAAGTACAGGAGGGTACTGGGGGAATCGATAGGAGACCCCTATAGAATATAAGCAGCGCACTGTTGACATTGAAGAACCTCAGGTAAAGGATAAGTAGAATGCAGATATTGAAGCCAGGTCGTTGCACTCACTCTTACTTATCTCACAGAAAAATCATGTCAAGAACCCAGAAAGAGTCCACCATCCACAAGGTGAAGATCCAGCAGACATACTGGGCCGAAGGACACAACCGAAGAGGTGTTGACAGAGAAGGGGGCCATTCGTACAGGTAAAGTGGTGGAGGAGGTGGAATATTATGACACAGACCTGTACGACCTCGCCGTCAATGAGTCCTGGCTGAGCAAAGCAGGGAAAGAATGGAGACTGATTATCGACAAGACGAAGGCAACGAAGCTGGAAATCCATACTCCTTCGAAGAAGACCTTGAGGGAAAGACAAGTCAACGCCGCCGACCCCAAGACACAAACACCTCTAAACTTACCCAAACTCAAACAAGATGTCCACAGGGCTGATGTGAACGGGAATACAGACCCCGAAACACCAAGAAATCTAACTTGCTATGAACTGGTAGAAGAAAGAGGAATAATTGAATGTCTGTCCCGAATCTTACACATCGATGTAGAGATGGACAATGTACAGATAAGCAAATTTTTAGACAAGGCTGGGATCCAAAATATACCAGTGTCAGCAACGTCAAGCAGGAGACCTTCCAGCTCCGGGACATCTACACCGTAGTCATAAAACGGGACGGGGTCTCCTCCAAGAAGTCCGTGGTGATTTCTATCGATGTGGACATAGACAACGTGACCCAAGGATTTCAGAGGATTGAACATTTGGCGAATGAACTAGACCTCCAATCCCAACATGTTTAACATCCATAAGTGTTCTACAGGAGCTTCAAGGGGTTTTCCAGGATTTTACTACTGATTAGCTATCCTCAGGATAGGCCATCAGTATCTGATCGGTGGTGGTCCGACACCCGGGACCCCTGCCGATCAGCTGTTTGAGAAGGTCCCGCCGCTAACTTTTCACAGCTCACCAAGCACAGCGCCGTACATTGTACAGTGGCCGTGCTTGGTATTGCGCTCAGCCTCATTCACTTGAATGGGGCTGAGCCTCTCCTAGGCCACGTGACCGATGAACGTGACGTGGTCACTGGCCTAGGAAAAGCTAAAAGAAGGCCGTGGCACTCACGGGAGAACCGGTGCCTTCTTAAACAGCTGAGTTGTCGGGGGTCCTGGGTGTCGGACCCCACCGATCAGATACTGATGAGCTATCCCGGAAAACCCCTTTCATCTTACTCACAATGGAAAATGTCTATATATGCCAACATCTCAGGAGGCTGGTCACATCATGTTTTTGTCCCATGTTTCACATAAATGTTGGAAAAAAACAGAAAGGATGCAAAAGTGTAGTGCACTAAGCTTCTCCATCCTGCAGATCCAGCAAAAAGACATACCGGTACATGTTAACCCAATAGTGAGGAAGCCACGTCATGTGTATTGTATACGTTAAAGGGCATCTGACAGCAGTTTTGTCCCTATGACACTGGCTGACCTGTTGGCAGCTGAAGACATCTGTGTTGGTCCCATGTTCATATGTGCCCGCATTTGCTGAGAAAAATGATGTTTTCATATATGCAAATGAGCCCCTAAGAGCAACGGGGGCGTTACCATTACACTTAGAGGCTCTGCTCTCTTTGCAACTGCTGCGCCCTCTGCAAATTAACACCATAAATGCCTGCCTCTGTCAAGTAGCAGTTGCAAAGAAAGCAGTTGCCTCTAGGTGTAATGGTAACACCCCCGTTGCTCCTAGAGGCTCATTTGCATATATAAAAACTCATTTTTTTTTTCTCAGGCAATGCGGGCACATATGAACATGGGACCAACACAGATGTCTTCAGCTGCCAACAGGTCAGCCAGTGTCATAGGTACAGAACTGCTGACAGATGCCCTTTGAATGTGGGGCAAAAATGTGATGTGAACAGCTACATGAAGCCCTATCTACTCTGAATACTAAAAATACATGGGGGCAAACTTACTAAGCAAAATGCGCAAGAATTCGAGCTCCTTTTGTGCCAAAAAACCGGTGCACTTGCCATGCGCCAGGTATTATGTGCATTTTAGACACTTAGGGGGTCATTTATTAAGATCGGTGTTTTAGACGCTGGTCCTAATAAATAACTCGTCGGGCTTGTGATCGAACCACCGAAGTTATGAAGAGGTGTCCACCGCCAGGCTAAGTGTAAGCCAACTTCCTTGCTGGCTTCAATTTAAACCATTTCTATGCCTAAAAGAGGTGTAGAAAATGATAAATGATGTGGGCCTACCGGCCTGTCCCCTTCCCCCTTTTTTAGAAATGGCGTGAGCGGGGAAAAGTCCTAGACCTTTAGGCTGCAATCTAAAATCCGTCAGAAAACTAGTAAATGCCTTACTATACAGTTTTCTAAAGTTTCTAGAAAATGGGGATGCGGCTAAGTGCTAAGTCCTAAAATGCGCTATGGCAGGCGAGAGGTGGTGTAAGGAGGAAAAGTGTCTAAAATGTCCAGCAAGAAGTGCCAAATTGCCACTGAGATAAATTTTATGCTGTATTAGTAATTCTGTCTTAATGAAGCTTGGCATTTGTCTCATCCTACACATTTAGGCCTCATGCACACGACCATATGAAAAATCGGATCCGCAAAACATCAGTGTGCATTCCGTATTTTGCGGAACGGAACAGCTGGCCCCTAAGGCTTCATTCACATGACCGTATTTTGTTTCCGTGTCCGTTCCGGTTTTTTTTGCGGACCGCATGTGGAACCATTCATTTCAACGGGTCCGCAAAAAAAAGGAAGGTACACCGTATGCATTCCGTTTCCATATGTCCGTATTTCCGTTCTGCAAAAAAGATAGAACATGTCCTATTCTTGTCCGTTTTGCTGACAAGGATAGGCATTGTACAATGGATACGCAAAAAAAAAAAAAAAAAAACGGAAACACGGATGACATACGGAACGTCCGTTTTTTGCGGATCCGCAATATACGGAACGGAAAACACATGGACGACGTGTGAATGAAGCATAATAGAACAGTCCTATCCTTGTCCATAATGCGGACAATAATAGGACATGTTCTATATTTTTGCGGAACGGAAAGACGGACATACGGAAACGGAATGCACATGGAGTAACTTTCGTTTTCTTTTTTTGCGGACCCATTGAAATGAATGGTTCCGCATACGGTCCGCAAAAAAAAAAAACGGAACAGAAAAGGAAAGAAAATACATTCGTGTGCATGAGCCCTTATAGAAGAGTCCTGGAGCAGCGGCGTCCTGCATATCTGGCTCTGCTTGGACTCTGGAGCAACATGCGCTGCCATTGGCCATTTTCACGTGGTCTGCTTTTTGCATCAGTATTTGTAAGCCAAAAACGTGAGTGGGACCTAAAAACATAAAATGTAATGGAAATGTTTGCATCTTTTCTGTGTTTTGGACCCACTCCTGGTTTTGGCTTACAAATACTGATCAAATACTGATGCAAAATACAGACCAAATACTGTGTAAACACCACTGGCCTCTTCCACATAGTCAGTATTTGTAAGCCAAAACCAGGAGAGGGAACCTACTGAGAACAGGTACCATAGAAATATTGGTGGCTCTTCTGTGTTTTGCACCCACTCCTGGTTTTGGCTTACAAATACTGACCGAGTGAAGAAGGCCAATGTCACAGGCCTATCAGAGCCGTATGGCGAATTCACATGTAGCACATTTGTTGCAGAATATTCTGCAACTGACATTCGATTCATTTGAGTGGGGTTGTTTCTGCGGCATGTGCACGGTTTTCTGCAAGCCCTATTCAGATGAATGGGTCAGAAATTCGTGCAACAAGCCTGCCTCGTCCACATCCGCAGTGATATCTACACATAACTGGCAGATCTGGAACATGCAGCGTGTCAGTTTATGTCTGCAGATATCCGGCACAGAATTCACTCTTGCATCTCTTCTGTATTTTGGACCCACTCCTGGTTTTGGCTTACAAATACTGATCAAATACTCTTTGTAATGCAGAGGCTAAAAATCTGCTGCACGGTAAAATGCAGCAAAATACATGCGATTTTCTTGCTGCAGATTTCAGCCAAATCCGCTATGGAAAATCCACAGTAGACTGGCTAAGTACCCTAAAAAGTCCATGCATTTACTAATGCTGGGATCACTGCTCCGGCAGCACCCCCACGGTAGTTTTCTTTATATTGGTCAGAAAATGACTCCTAATAAATATACGATCCTCTCAGCGATTTCATACTAAGAAAGTACTCCCTGTCCGTCCTACTTTACTACTGTGTAATTGATGCTCCGGTCACTACCCAGGTAGCCGCTCGCCGCCTACGCACCTTCTATAATAAAATATAATCCCTTCAAACAAATTGAGGTTTTTACTGTATAAGCTTGGACTCAACCTATAAACCGGTTTATGAGGAATCACCTTCTTAAGATGCTTTGATGATCCAGCATACATTGTAGGACAGCCCTTATATACAGGCTTGTACGCGGATATATAAATAGGTGGTAATGTACAGCGGCTCCGAGCTCGTCCCGGCACATACAAATCAGACCCTTAATACTGGGACTCGCTGCAACCCCCACCCCACCCCGACAATATCATCAGCTCTGTGTATGAGGTCAAGACCGAGTGAAGAAGGCCAATGTCACAGGCTTATCAGGCCTCCAATGCGCCTGGAGGACACCAGGTTCCCCGGAGTCCGGCCACCACCAGGCACAGCTCCTCGCTGCTCCCATAGAACTGAATGGAGGGCGGCTGCGCATGCTTTGGGGCCCCGTTCTGGATATAGGTGCGGGTCCACCACTATAAGACAATGGGGGCATATCCTAGCGATGGGAATATGGGAATAACCCTTTAAAGGATAAAAGAAAAATTAATTACTGTGACACTATTGATGAAGCAGAAATTCAGAAAATGATAGTGTGTGCTCTGAATCCCTCTGTGCTGCTGGTAGCATAATGTAAGTCAAGGGACCATAAGACCTCGTGCACACAACCAAATTCAGGTTGCATGCAATGACTGGCATCTACCTGAAAAACCAAAACTCTTCATGTCTGCACAGCAAGAACAAGTCGATAGACATAAAAATGTATATAATGCGTCCACAGGGACTCCATATAATCCAAAATGAAGGAAAATCTGGCAGTGCCCCGGCCTCTAGAAAATAATCTGCTCCCGGTGAGAGAGGCGAGTGCGGCCTGGACTCTGTGGTAATCTCCGATGATTGTCTCAGCTAGGATTAGTGCAAACATAACTAAACCCCAATGAACATGCGAGGCTCGCTGGAGACGAGCTCATGCAGCCGGCAGATTATCACCGTTTAGGTCGAATAAAGAGATAATCCCCATTTTTAATCCAGATTTCTGCGCTGGTGGATGGACGGCGCCGGTGGCGTTCTCCCAGGTGTGAGCACTTAACTAGCTGCGAGGAGGCACCGGAAAATCCGTGTGTAGTGACCACCGCCAAATGGGAAAAGTCAGGATCACGCAGGGTGTCACCATTACAGAGAGTGCATGTAAACTAGTGCACGACGCGTTTTGTGCTCCGGCTGCGTGGGTAAATAACACAGTGTTTGGTTTATCAGGTGCTGGAAAACATGACCCGGGATGTCCTTGTGGTAATATCTCAAGAAGAATCCAATTTGGGATATTTTTAATTGAATGGTTTGTGCTTTTCGCCGGCTCTTTTGATGTACATGTGCCAAAAGGTGCATCTCGGCCATACGAAGGAGCACTGGGGCCATGGGCTACAATCTAGAATCATAGGCAATAGGGATCACAGTGACTGAACAGATCCCATTGGTTCAGTGCCATACCAAGTTGGTTCGCAAGTTTAGACCGGCCTCGCAAGTTTAGACCGGGCAAGCAAGTTTAGACCGGGCAAGCAAGTTTAGACTGGGCTAGCAAGTTTAGACCGGCCTCGCTAGTTTAGACCGGCCTCGCTAGTTTAGACCGGCCTCGCTAGTTTAGACCGGCCTCGCTAGTTTAGACCGGCCTCGCTAGTTTAGACCAGGCTCACATGTTTGTTTCTTTCTATGTAAAGAGATAATATAAAGGAAAAAACAAGGATCAGTATATAGACAGTCTGAACTGAGTTTGAACCATGACCGGGCTCGCAAGTTTAGACCAGGCTCGCTAGTTTAGACCGGGCTCGCTAGTTTAGACCGGGCACGCAAGTTTAGACCGGGCACGCAAGTTTAGACCAGGCACGCAAGTTTAGACCGGCCTCGCTAGTTTAGACCGGCCTCGCTAGTTTAGACCGGCCTCGCTAGTTTAGACCGGCCTCGCTAGTTTAGACCAGGCTCACATGTTTGTTTCTTTCTATGTAAAGAGCTAATATAAAGGAAAAAACAAGGATCAGTATAGACAGTCTGAACTGAGTTTGAACCAGTGACCATTAGGCCACGAGAGCAGCCATGTGTTACTTAGGAGGTAATCTATGTGAGGGTACATTCAAATCTGCAGCAAAACTGATTCGGGAGCCTGATCGGGTACAAATGCCGGCTGTCGGACGGACAAAAAAAACGTTGCTTGCAATGGTTTTGGTCCAGCTAAAACCTGGCAGCTGGATCACCAGTTGACCCCATTATAGTCAACGGGGATCAGACAGTGAATTGTAGAATCTGGGAATGTTGGATCTGGCAGGGTACTCTCATACCCTAAAGAAAATACCTCCATACCATGTCATGCAATGAAACATGGCAACACACTATCGGATTCATATAGAATGAAAGGAGCACGCAGAGGCACAGTATAGCGCCACACAATCTTATAGGTGCCATATTCAGGCTCTCGGAGGTGGAACATATCCACTATACCCTGTATCTAGGAGCCACAAGCTATTTGGTTGCCGCCTATTGTATTGCTGCACCAATGATGATTGGTGTAACCGATTCCAGAATGCACCGTATGAGGCAGATTTTGGCCCCTATACATGAACGGTGTGGATGATGTCATAAGCATACGCAGAATTACTGACAGGGACCATGAACGTCACCCAGGATGAATATACCTTCTGAACTATTAAAAGGGTTACCCAAGATTTTACTACTGATGACGTCTGGTTAGGTCATCAGTGTCTGATTGGTGAGAGTCCGAGACCCGGGATCAGCTGTTTGAGAAGGCAGCGACGCTCACTTCTCTCAGCTCACCAAGCACAGCGCCGTACACTGCATAGTGGCTGTGCTTGGTATTGCAGTCAGCCCCTAAGCCATGTGACTGATGAACGTGAGGTCACATGACCTAGAGAAAACTGGAGAAGGCCGCAGAACTACTGTGAGCGCTGCTGCCTTCTGGAATAGCAGATCAGCGGGGGACCCTCACGATCAGATACTGATGATCTATCCAGAGGACAGGGTATCAGTATTAAACCCCTTTAAATGTCCCGTCCAAAAGCCCAGAAAACCTGATCACAAGTAAACCCCGGTCAGACAAAGCGTTGTGCATCTTGGGTGGACTTTTCTCCTAGGATCACTTCACTGCACCCAAAATTAAATGTTTGATAATCCAACAATAGAGATCACATAATCCGTCTCCTCACCGAGCCGCGAATCAGCTGTTCCATCAATCTGCCGGTTGTTTCGTAAGGAGTGGATGATCCCCTGTCAGCGTCGGGTCACCAGGATTTCAGTGAGTCACGCCACCCGTCTATATTTACACCGCGCTGGGGCGTGCGGAGCATCCCTGACTCATGAGACAGAGCGGGTAATTAGACGAGGAGGTTTGGACTCTCGGTTATTAGGCCAATTAGTCACCGTTTAGAGGAGAGGTGAAAGCTGCTTTGTAGAGTCCACAAGATGTCACCGAGGATCTGGAAGGAAATATTTCAGTGCACCCATTTATTAGGAAAGACACCGAGGGAAAAAGAAAATGAAGGCGTACAGAGGTACGGAGCGGCTGCACGGAGCCAAATTATAGTTCTGTGCTCCTCCGACATTAACGTGGTCATAATATCCTGACTGTCAGGAGCATCCATTATACACAGTGAGCCACGTACACATGAGAAGGTAACCCACGTGCAACCATACAGCACGCGTCGTGTGAGCTTGTAGCTTTAAGTGCCCTGTAGACCGTGGACGAACTGGCCGAACGAGCCCCATTCTTCACATACCGCCCGCGTTACAGCGACCGCAGCAGAGAATGCGGATAACCGGCCGGAGGAAACTCTCACCTGTACACGGGGCCAAAATATGTGAATTATGTCTGCTTGTGTAACACTGACATACGCAACACACTAACACTAGATTACTGTTCTGGGCAGGTGAGAGGACTCGCCATAATTTGATTTAATTATTATTATTTTCATCCGTCTACAAATATAGCGAAGCTAAAACTGATGGTTAAAGGGGTTGTTTTAAAGGGGAGTTATTTTTCTGTCCTTTGTATGTTTCTAACTAGGCAAATGTAACGATTTTTTCAATGCACTTACTTTAACGTCCGTTGCTGCTTTCTCAGATTTCACTGAGGGTCACATGACCTGCGATGTCAGCTTCTCTCCCCGCTCTGCTGATGTTTCGTGCACAAGCCTGAGAGAGCAGATATGAGTCTGTACACCAGACACTGTGCAGGCCACGCCCCCTGCACTGGCTGAGCTGCTGCTGCCCTCTCTCTGAGCAGAAAAAACTTTAACCCCTTCAGTAGCACAGACTCAGGGATGAAGGCTTTACTGAGTAGCTGCAGGCAGTGAGGAGACAAATGTTGGGCACGGGAGCTGACAGACTAGAGGAGATTTGCAGAGCATTGCACAAGAACAGGTAGGGGGAAGACCCTGTGTGTATCAGCAGTGTCATTGTACAGCTAGGACTTGTAGTCCTACACATACAACATGCTGCTGAGTATTCCAGCAGGCAGACATATTACGCAGGGCAGCACTTGTATTCACTCCCTTTGCAGAGCAGGGGAAGGGGCAGAGATTTTTCTCATTGCAGGTAAACAAAGGCCAGAAGAGAACCAGGGAAATGAGGAAATAATTATTTTTTTTTTTTGCGTAAAACTTGCTTAGCTTAGTTAGTTATATATTGCTGCCCATCAGATTTACAGTGCTATATTTTTTTTTCATAACTCAGACAACCCCTTTAATATCGCTAGGATATGTCCCCATTGTATAATAGGTGCAGGTCCTGCACCTACACTGAAAATGGAGAAAAAGTTATGGAGGGCGCACTACGCATGCACAGCCGCCCTCCATTAATTTCTATGGGGTCGCCAAAAATAACTGGGCGCTGGCTCGGCTATTTCCGTCGGCCCCACAGAAATGAATGGGAGCGGTGGACGCGCAAGCGCAGTGCCCTCCCATTCATTACTATGGGTGAGAGCGCTTGGTGGTGGCCGGATGCTATTAGGTTGATCGATATGAATTCACCAACTAATGGATTCGCAGGACCCGCTGTGACGGATGCAAGAATTTTACAGGATAAACCAATATTGAAATCAGAAGTCATGAATATTAGTCATGCATTACCTATGTGCTTCTCCCGTCTCCTAGCTACAAAACTGCGAATTCCATAACACGTATAATCTTCACAAACAGAAGCGAAGTTATTGTATCGCATCTGTTATTCTAAGCGCTGTCTATCACTGAGGACGGGTTCATCACAGCACCGTTTATTTTCCGTTCTTCTGATCCGTCACAAGAACCAGAAAAATAACGGATCCTGAGCATCCATAATGCATCCGTTTTATCCATTTCCATCTGAGATTGAATGCGATGTGCGTAACGAATGCTCAGGATCCGTTTTTTTTTTCCCTGTTCTTCTGACAGAGCACAAGAACGGAAAATGAAACGGTGATGTGAACCCGACCTGATGTGGGAGCGTGACGAGGCTGGGAAGGTCAGACCGGGGCCTTGTCCCTCCACCATTTTTTACACCGCGGCTGTTTCGTCGCAGTAGACGCTATGTGCTAACATCGACTTTTCAGGAAGTCAGAATACAGCGGGATTACTTCACTTACCACAAGATGCAATTATAAAACTACCAACAAAAAAAATCAGCTGGGAGAAGACAAACATTTTTTTTTTTTTTAGCAAAACGTACCCTAGGAAACAAGCCCGTAACAGCAGATGTTCTTCACAATCGGCGGGGAGTCAAAGGGCGGTATTACTTATTCGCCTACGCTTTGTTTTTTGGAGTAAAAAGTCACAAAACAATGTTTTGCAACTTTGTAAACGAACGCCACTGCAAATAATTTTAGCCGCATTTGCAGTTTTTACACCTTCCCCGCCAGTTTCCAAAAAGGGGGCGTGGGAAGGGCGATGTGTGGGTGGGGCCTCTGATACATTTATCATCATTTATGCCAGTAATCGACCCAGGCTACAAGCTGGCACTAGAGTTGATCGAACATGCTCGTGACGAGCACTGTATCGCTCGGATCCCCTGCGCT
The DNA here is from genome assembly GCA_900303285.1 of Rhinella marina. Taxonomy (NCBI): domain Eukaryota; kingdom Metazoa; phylum Chordata; class Amphibia; order Anura; family Bufonidae; genus Rhinella; species Rhinella marina. Next base: position 40,892 of record ONZH01004811.1, on the reverse strand, counting down.
CCGCTGCGCAGCTATCCGGATCCGTCCTCACCTGCCTGTAAGTCAATGGGCACGGATCCGCTTGGTATCACACACTAGTGTGTGACACCAAACGGATCCGTCCTCCTCACCGGACTGTAAGTCAGTGGGGACGGATCCGCCCCCATTGACTTACAGTCAGGTGAGGACGGATCCAGATGCCTGCGGGCATGCGAGCGCAGGGGATTCGAGCAGTACAGTGCTCGTTACGAGCACGTTCGATCAACTCTAGCTGGCACAGATTTCCGTCGAGCGCCCCAGGCCTGTGCATCATCATAAATTAAAGGTATCCTCTGGCGCGTGCCCATTGATACTGGTGTATGTACTGATGTTCTTGTTACAAGGCGACTTGAAAAATTAAACTTGCTCCTGGTGGTATTAGGCTAGGGTTACACGCCGAAAATAAGTCGCACGACACATAGGGCACAACTGCACTGCAACATGTGTCGCGTGACATTGATGTCGCACCAATGTCGTGCGACAGTTTTTATAATGATAGTCTATGGTGTTGCACTGCGACTGGATTATTTGCTACTGTCGTGTCGCAGTCGCAGCGCAACACCATAGACCAGGGATGCTCAACCTGCCGCCCTCCAGCCGTTGCAAAACTACAACTCCCAGCATGCCTGGACAGTCTACAGCAGGGCATGGTGGGTGTTGTAGTTTTACAACAGCTGGAGGGCCGCAGGTTGAGCGTCCCTGCCATAGACTATCATTATAAAAGTTGTCGTTTAGCCCCAAGCCTTACTGACAACTAAAATGTACAGCCCCTGACCATGCTGGACGACGGATCGTGCTGGAATAAGGTTTTATATTTCTATATATATTAACAGAAAAATAACATTTGGATAAATAGGGACAATCCTGTCCTCCTGAGTTGTTGGAAGGCATGACGCCGATAAATGCTAATATTGTCAGAGATAGGAATAACGGCAGTGAAATATTAACACAAAAGGCGACAGAGGAATGAGCGAGGTTGTCTAGGAGAATTCAATGTGTACAAACAGTAATAAAACGACGGTGTAAAGCAATTATCTGTACAGACTCCAAAGGAAGAAGTTCATGTCTCAAGACTTTCTAAGGAGGTTTGTGGTCACAGTGAGCGGTCAGAGCAGAGCAGGAGCAGACACAGCCAGGCCTTCAGCTGCAGGGTATCTGTGACCACGGGAGGTTGTAGAAGCCGTACATTGATCCGTCTTTGACTCCACATGTATCAGTCGCAGTCCTACAGACCAGGATTGCAATTGGATTGCAAGACTAGAAAGTTCCCAAACAGATAAAGAGACATATATATATATATATATATATATATATATATATATATATATACAGTACAGACCAAAAGTTTGGACACACCTTCTCATTCAAAGCGTTTTCTGTATTTTCATGACTATGATAATTGTAGATTCACACTGAAGGCATCAAAACTATGAATTAACACATGTGGAATTATATACTTAACAAAAAAGTGTGAAACAACTGAAAATATGTCTTATATTCTAGGTTCTTCAAAGTAGCCAGCTTTTGCTTTGATTACTGCTTTGCACACTCTTGGCATTCTCTTGATGAGCTTCAAGAGGTAGTCACCTGAAATGGTATTCCAACAGTCTGGAAGGAGTTCCCAGAGATGCTTAGTACTTGTTGGCCCTTTTGCCTTCACTCTGCGGTCCAGCTCACCCCAAACCATCTCGATTGGGTTCAGGTTTGGTGACTGTGGAGGCCAGGTCATCTGGTGTAGCACCCCATCACTCTCCTTCTTGGTCAAATAGCCTGGAGATGTGTTTGGGGTCATTGCCCTGTTGATCTAATCTGAGCTGCTGTTAACCTGCCATTTCTGAGGCTGGTGACTCGGATGAACTTATCCTCCGCAGCAGAGGTGACTCTTGGTCTTCCTTTCCTGGGGCGGTCCTCATGTCAGCCAGTTTCTTTGTAGCGCTTGATGGTTTTGGGACTGCACTTGGGGACACTTTCAAAGTTTTCCCAATTTTTCGGACTGACTGACCTTCATTTCTTAAAGTAATGATGGCCGCTCGTTTTTCTTTACTTGGCTGCTTTTTTCTTGCTATAATACAGATTCTAACAGTCTATTCAGTAGGACTATCAGCTGTGTATCCACCTGACTTCTGCCCAACACAACTCATGGTCCCAACCCCATTTATAAGACAAGAAATCCCACTTATTAAACCTGACAGGGCACACCTGTGAAGTGAAAACCATTTCAGGTGACTACCTCTTGAAGCTCATCAAGAGAATGCCAAGAGTGTGCAAAGCAGTAATCAAAGTAAAAGGTGGCTACTTTGAAGAACCTAGAATATAAGACATATTTTCAGTTCTTTCACACTTTTTTGTTAAGTATATAATTCCACATGTGTTAATTCATAGTTTTGATGCCTTCAGTGTGAATCTACAATTTTCACAGTCATGAAAATACAGAAAACTCTTTGAATGAGAAGGTGTGTCCAAACTTTTGGTCTGTACTGTATATATATATATATATATATATATATATATATATATACAATGAAATATGATCATGTAAATATGATGGTATGAGGGTATATGAGGTGGCTGGAGGACTCCGGCCCGGCCATCACCAAGCGCTCTCCCCATAGAAGTGGATAGGAGCATGACCGGCCACCGCTCCCATTCACTTCTACGGGCCCAACGGAGCCAACACTCGGCTATTTCAGCGGCCTCATAGAAAACGAATGGAGGACGACTGCGCACTCCACCACTTTCGGGGCCCCGTATAAGACCCGCACCTATCAGACAATGGGGGCATATCCTAGCAATATGTCCTCAGTGTCTCAGATGGGACAACCCCTTTAAAAAGGGCTCACTGACAACATATAGTCACCTAAAAATGGCGACATTACCGGAACTTGCGTGTAACCCTAACGAGGACCTGACACCTCTCCTGATATGTTTTAGTAAATGCCCCTATTCCCCATGCAATAATACATTTGGAGTGTCTTCTTTCAGAACTCTGCATTGTGCCGTTCCTTTGTTATTCCTGCTAAAAATGAATAAATAAATTGTCAACTGGTCACTACCGTTCCCCTTGTCAGAAAGGCTGGTCTCCACACGGCCTGGTACTGGTGGCAGTGAATGGACAGCGCCATACTGTAGGGACACACAGGACATTTATTCATAAATTTGTAGGAGGAATAACAGAGGGACAGCACAATGTAGAGGTCTAAGAAAACATGCTCTTCTGGTACCTTCTCAAACAGCTGATCAGCGGACCCCACCGATCAGATACTGATGACCTGAGGATAGCTCATCAGTAGTTAACTCCCAGAAAACCCCTTGTTACCGTTTCCATGACAACTGGGAATCTGCTCCCGGCTAAGGCAGTTACTAATGTATTGTGATTCTCCATATTGCCTCCTTTGCTGGCTGGATTCATTTTTCCATTGCATATTTACCACAGTGGGAGTCCCGGAGCCATCACAGCTGTCAAGGGTTGTCTCAGGATATACACGGATGGCGTACCACTAGGTTATACTGTCCAAGTCCTATCACTCTGCCCGATGTCACACTGGTCAGATTCCTGCAGCATTCCCTGAAGATTACATGATTGTCCCATTATAGATGGTGCCGTGCAGCACTGTCGTAGCGCCACTACCACGTCAATCTAGCGATCCGTGGGGTCATAGTGTTCAGACCCCTGCTGACCGGACACCTATGGAATCACCTGGTGGCAAGCCACCAATGTCTATCCTGAGACAACCCCTTTAAGCAGTGTATAAAAGGTCAGCAACTTTTAAATATCCCTTTCGGGAGATTTATCATTACTTTCAGGGCTCATTCACACAACCGTTTTTTCTGCGGACCATATGCGGAACCATTCATTTCAATGGGTCCGCAAAAAAATGGAAGGTACTCCGTGTGCATTCCATTTCCATATGTCCGTTTTTCCGTTCCGCAAAAAAAATAGAACATGTCCTATTATTTTCCGCATTACGGACAAGGATAGGACTGTTCTATCAGGGGACAGTGGTTCCGTTAAATACGGAATGCACACGGATGTCATCCGTATTTTTTGCCGATCCGTTTTTTCATATGGTCGTGTGAATGAGCCCTAAATGTCCCTTTTGTGGCATTTGCCCCCATTCTCTGTGATGAGACAACCCCTTTAAATAGCCTGTAATCCAGAAGGAAACATTACAGCCACACAGCAAACAATCAGGACACAATCAGGACACAATCAGGACACAATCAGGACACAATCAGGACACAATCAGGACACAATCAGGACACAATCAGGACACAATCAGGACACAATCAGGACACAATCAGGACACAATCAGGACTCACGCAGGACTCACGCAGGACTCACGCAGGACTCACGCAGGACTCACGCAGGACTCACGCAGGACTCACGCAGGACTCACGCAGGACTCACGCAGGACTCACGCAGGACTCACGCAGGACTCACGCAGGACTCAGGCAGGACTCAGGCAGGACTCAGGCAGGACTCAGGCAGGACTTGTGCTGCTCTTCATGCATTTCGCTCACGGAGGATATAATAGAAGGGATTGGGATAACGCTCCTATTCACTGACAGCAAGGATATACAGAAAATTGTGAGAGATTAGAAAAAGACGTCTGGTAAGGAAAATATTACAGTATTCTGAAAGGAGGAAGCTGAATGTATAGTCCTGACTTCTTCCTGAGGAGTCCCGCACAGGCCCACAGCACTCAGCCATGTGTCTCCTGAGGTCACCAAGCAGGCGGATGAGGAGCGCGTCCCCTCCGCTGCACAGCCAGCGCTCTACATCTTGTATTAGGGCTCTTTCACACGAGCATTACGGATTGTATCAGGATCAGTTCGGGGGGAAAAACTGATGGTTTAGTTTTGCACGCAAGTTCAGTCAGTTTTGTCTGAAATTGTGTTCAGTATTTCTGTTTTTTCAGAGACAGTTCGATCAGTTTTTGATGCGCTTTTTTAACCACGTGAAAAAAACTGAAGAATAACTCCTAGCAAACACATTGCATCTGTAATGTATCCAGATGCAATCCCCATCTACTTCTATGGGATGGCCAACCTGCCGCTCTCCAGCTGTTGTAAAACTACAACTCCCACCATACCCTGCTGTAGGCTGATAGCAGTCTGGGCATCTGCCCGTACATAACTTAGGCGGATGAACCGCCAGCGCAGGAGGGACGAAGTACGGCGTCTAAATCGCTGGTCTTCACTAACGTCCCCCTTAGTCCATGTGCCGTCTGCATTTTTAGCGGACCTATTGACTCCAATGGGTCGTGGTCCACATTTTTCAGCCAATTATAGGACATACGGATGCGGAAAGCATATATAGATCATACATATGTTTTCTGCATGCGAATGTCCTTTCTGCAAAAAGAATATGTCCTCGAAATGCAAACCAAGGACCCTCTGAAGTGAATGGGCCCACAATATATTAAGAAAAAAAAAAAAAAAAAAAGTGGGCGGCACACGGACCACATCCGTATTTTGTGGATCCGTGATTTGCATCCCGTAAAAAGGATACGGTCGTGTACGCTCGACTGTAAATAGTAAATCCTGCATCCCATGAGAAGAGGATTCTCCTTCTCGTCGCTGCTTTTTGCTTTTCTTCCACTTGACATTTAAATAAAAAACAAAAGCCGTTTTTCTCCCCCCCCCCCCCAAAAAAAAAAAAGCCATAAACCTCCCTCCCATTGTGTTGTAGTTCTATTCTCGACAGCAGAGATGCAAGTTTTCCAAATACTCCCACATGCTTTCATCTTAGCCGGGAGCGGATTCCCAGTTGTCATGGAAACGGTAACAATATATTTCGAGGATGCGGCGATTCTCATCGGCTCTCGGTGGCGGGGGGACTGAGATTGTAAACACGACGAGCCTCTCAGGACAACGCCGTAAATTATGGATCGGCATTAAACAGGTTTCCTCCAAGACATTTATATAGGATTAGGAATCCCACTCCTGAGATGAAGAGGGTCGGGGTCTCTCCGTGTGCAGCAGGACGGGGCTGGTGAAACACTTTGGGGACAGATTTACTAATCCTATAATCGGCGTACACCTAGACAGGTATTATCACAGGGGCTCAGGGATAGACACTTCTGTCTGAGGGGACGACCACAAGGCGCGGTTAGTGTCGCAGCCGTGACACGGCCACAGCAGACCCTAATCAAACTAATGAGGAACCGTACTAATTGCTAATGGCCACGAAGCACCTGCAATAATGCACGACCATTAAACAGTGCGGTCCTCAATGGCTTAAAGGGGTCCTCTCACTTCAGTAAGTGGCATTTATCATGTAGAGAAAGTTAATACAAGGCACTTACTAATGTATTGTGATTCTCCATGTTGCTTCCTTTGCTGGCTGGATTCATTTTTCCATCACATTATACACTGCTTGTTTCCATGGTTACAGACCACCCTGCAATCCATCAGTGGTGGTCGTGCTTGCACAATATAGGAAAAAGCACCGGCCTATGTGCGCTCCCATGGTCCCGGCCACCAGAGAGGCTGATGCTTTTTCCTATAGTGTGCAAGCACGACCACCACTGAAGGATTGCAGGGTGGTCATAACCATGGAAACGAGCAGTGTATAATGTGATGGAAAAATGCATCCAGCCAGCAAAGGAGGCAATATGGAGAATCACAATACATTAGTAAGTGCCTTGTATTAACTTTCTCTACATGATCAATGCCACTTACTGAAGTGAGACATCCCCTTTAAGGCCTGCTGTGGCCTATACAACCACATGGCACCCAACCACAGCGTGGGCACGTCACAGCCACACCATGTGGTCATACCTTGGCTCCATACTATTAGGCGGCCTACTTTGAGGCTAAACTTTACGCCAGAAAAATGGCACAATTTTGGCGCACTATAGACCCTGTGGAAAAAGTCGTAGAAACCCTAGTTGTGCCTAATTGTGCAGTAAATCTGGGCCTTTATTTTTGGTTGAAATGCTGAGGAAAACGTAGGATTTTTTTAAAGAGGACCTTTCATGGGTTAATATGTTAGAAGCTGGCATGCTTACCTGATAGGACCAACCCTACAGAAAATACCCCTCCGTTCCGGCGCTGTGTACGCTGTTTTTGGCGCCTGATACGTTAATTTAGAGTATCGGTACAGGGAGGAGAAGACGGGCGGGTTTCTCAGTGGGCGTCTACTACTCCCTGGCTGTAGGGGGAAGGTGAGCCGTCTCCTCCTCCTCGTACCGATAGTCTAAATTAACATACTTGGACCGAAAAACAGCGGGGGACAAAGCGCTGGAACTGAGGGGTATTTTGGGGAAAAAAAAAAGTGCTGGCATCTGTAGGGGCCGCCTTATCTGGTAACATATAAAACCATGAAAGGTCCTCTTTAAGAAAAGTCTTAGTTTGCCGTCAGTGCCCGTGTTGCGGAGCGCAACTGGCGGTCCACAATGGACGGGCACTGACTGTGGGGCCGACGCATTCGGATCGCGGACCCCATTCAAGTGAATGGGTCCGACAGTCCGCACCGCAAAAAAGCAGTGCATGCGTGATTGCGGGCCCATTGAAGTGAATGGGTCCGCGATCCGGGCTGCACACGGCCGGTGCCAGTGTATTGCGGACTCGGCGTATATGCACCGGTCATGTGCATGAGCCCTTAAGGTGTAAATCCTGTGCGAGGCGCTGGCAAAGAGTAATCCGCTCAGCTGTCAGGTTCTCACCGTAAAAGTAAACATCAAAGCCTTTCAACATTATACAGATATCAGTATAATAAGGGGGTTGTTTGAAAGCGCTGAAAGAATTAAAATTCTCACCAGCATTTTTCTAAAAAGAGACAATTTTCGACACTCAAAGAGGAAATAAATCTCACATCAGAGGAGCCACGCGAATGAAATGGGAAGCAGCCAGTAAGTTCTCATTCACATAAGGCAGCAGAGGTTCTATAGGTTCAGGCACGAGGGAGCCGCCTGTGTCCGGCATACGGCAGATACGTGTTGTGTTCATGATTTCTCCTTGACTTACCTTCTCAAAATCGCAGCAGGGACACCAATAATCAATCATTTTGAGCGCGTTGCTGCTGCCCACCGCTGTGTGAACGGGTGAAGTTTGGGACAGGGAACTGACATTTATCAACTATTCTGTGGACAGGTGACAAGGCTGTGCTTACACAGAGAAGCATTACGTTACGCTAGTGTTATCCAACACATTCCAGAACTGTAAGGGTTACATAGCATCATAAATCAGTATAATGCTATGCGACCCCGGTCAGTGCCGGGAGTTCAGGCCAGAAGCTGCGATGCGGACTCGGTGCGTGACACAAGCTCGTCTGCAAGGGGCCTTAGAAATCCTTAGACATCTATTTATCCCCAGGACTGTGACTGTGACGAGGGGATATCCTCTGCGTCCGGAGGAAAGAAGGTTTGTACACAAACATAGAAGAGGATTCTTTACGGTAAGAGCAGTGAGACTATGGAACTCTCTGCCTGAGGAGGTGGTGATGGTAAGTTCACTATAAGAGATCAGGAGGGGCCTGGATGTATTTCTGGAGGTAATAATATTACAGGTTATAGTTACTAGAGAGGGGTCGAGTTAGGGTTCATTCAGACGGCCATATGCTGTCCGCAAAAATACGGATCCGTTTACGGATGCTAAACTGTCCGCAAAAAAACGGATTGCTTTCTGTATTTTTACGGACCCATAGACTTAAATGGGGCCATGTCCTGATTTTCACTGACAAGTATAGGACATGTTTCAGTGTTTTTGTGGAGCTGTGGAAGGGAAAAAAGGACCCCATAGAAGTGAATGTGGCAGCATCTAATCCGCAAAAAAACGGATCCGTATTTTTGCAGATAGCATACGGTCGTCTGAATGAGCCCTTAGGCTTCATTCACACGACCGTATTTTGTTTCCGTGTCCGTTCCGTTTTTTTTGCGGACCGTATGTGCAACCATTCATTTCAATGGGTCTGCAAAAAAAACGGAAGGTACTCCGTTTGCATTCCGTTTCCGTATGTCCGCATTTCCGTTCCGCAAAAAAGATAGAACATGTCCTATTCTTGTCCGTTTTGCTGACAAGGATAAGCATTGTTACAATGGATCCGCAAAAAAAAACGGAAACACGGATGCCATACGGAATGTCATCCGTTTTTTTTGCGGACCGCAAAACACATACGGTCGTGTGAATGAGCCCTTATTCTGATGCCTGATTGGAGTCGAGAAGGAATTTTTTTTGCCCTAAAGTGGGGAAAATTGGCTTCTACCTCACAGGGTTTTTTTCCTTCCTCTGGATCAACTTGCAGGATAACAGGCCAAACTGGATGGACAGATGTCTTTTTTCGGCCTTATAAACTACGTTACTACGTTTACAGGTCCTACTGTTGACTGGTGTACACACCGACAGCTGGCCGAGTGACCTCAATACTGGGCGACACAGACGGTGACTGGTCCAAGCCCTCAATCAGCCTGAGACTGCAAACACTATTCACTGACAAATAACAAATCTTGAAAAAGCCATGGAACCGAAACACAAAATTAGACAGAAATCGGGCTTAATTTACACAAAACTGAATAAAACATTTAAAAAGCAAAAAGAGAGAGAGAAATCGTGAGCAGATAACACGTGTGAGGGGCTGTTCACATCTCGTTTTCGCTGTACGTCAAGTGGATACGTTTAGACATACAGTAATACCACAATTATCAAACGTGGAAGCTATCCTTTTTTAACATATCCATCTGACGGATGTACATATGTATTAATATGTTTGTGTCCATTAAAAAAAAATTATTTTTTTTTTTAATAGATTTGAAATACTGTATATGCAAGGAAGTATCAGGATAATAATGGATACGTGTAACGGATGGAGACTTATTGTCTTGTGTTCCCATCCACTGTAATGTAAAAATAACGTACGCATTTCTATGTGTTAAGAATAATACGTAAAGAAAGACAAACCGTAAAAAGTACGCACTTTTGAACTACATCTGCCCGATTATAATCTAAGGGAACGTCAAGCCATACGTTTCTATACATCTTCTCTGTTTACAAACGCATCCACCTGGCGTACAGCGAAAACGAGATGTGAACAGCCCCTAAGGAGCTACGTTTCATAAAGCCCATAGAGATACTGTAAGACGTTTATTTTACCCCCTGCTGAGTGAAGGATGAGGCACATCCTTCCTGTATACAACACAAGGAGCCTCAGCGCAAGTCTGGAGACCTTCTTATAAGACCTGATGTAAATGTTTACACGCGGATCTCTCTCTGCTTTCTGTCTGTAATCCCCCACTGAAGACACTACAGTCAGGCTCAGTAATGGCTGATAGCAGAGAGCAACGGACTGCAACCAACCGTGCAATCCAAATCCTGACCTAGGTAAGCCAGGACACTGCTCTGCACTGATGGGGGGCAATCACCCTGAAACAGCTGTCTGCAGATGAGATGCTGGCTTACTTAATATCCAAGTCATGTCTCAAGGCCTAGTTAACGGGTCGAACATTGACTTAGGCTTCATTCACACGTCCGTATGTATTCCGTGATCCGTATAAAAACAGAACGGAAGACATACGGAAGGTTTTCCGTAGTGTTCCACATTTTTGCGGATCCATTGACTTTAATGGGGCTACGGACGTGGTTTTGCGGCCAAGTATAAGACATGTTTCATTTTTTTTGCGGGAAAACTTCCGTAATATACGGATGCGGAATGAACACCATTTTTTTTTCTCCTATGGAAAAATGAATGGGTCCGTATGGCTCCGCATCTTATCCGCAAAAATGCGGATAAGATGCAGAAATGTACATACGGTCGTGTGAATGGGGCCCAAGGCTTCATTCACACGTCCGTATTTGTGCACATTCTGGAAAACGGTCAGTTTTTTGCGGATCCGTTGTTCCGCAAAAAACGCAGTTTTTCAAGCACATCCGTTCCGTTTTTCCGCAAAAAACGGAAAGGATGTATCAGTATGTCATCCTTTTTTTTGCGGATCCGCAAAAAACGGAAGGAGGAATCAATTCTTTTTTTTTTTTCCAACCCTCCTGGAACGGAATCCGCAAATGCGGATGACATGCGGTTGCCTTTCTGCATGTCATCCGCATTTTTGCGGATCCATAGACTTTCATTGGGCCACGAACCACAAAATCAGAGGAAAAGTAGGACAGGAGGATTTCTGTTTGCGGATCCGCAAAACGGAACTGAGAAACTGATGCGGACAACATATGGTGCAATGTCCGCATTTTTTCGGGACCCATTGAAATTAATGGATCCGCATACTATCCGCAAAAAACGTCCAAAATTGCGGAACGGACACGGATAGGATACGGATGAAAAATCAGGACGTGTGAATGGGGCCTTAGGCTTCATTCACACGTCCGTATTTTTCTTTTCCAGATTTTCATTCCGTTTTTTGCGGATCCGTGTTTCCGCAAAAACTTTCAGTTTTTACCTATTGTACATCTGCATCCGTTCCGTTTTTCCGCAAAAAAACGGAAGGAGGAATGTGGGTTGGTAGGGTATTTTTTTCTATTTCCTGGAAACGGATAACATATTGATGCATTCCGCATATCACCCGCATTTTTTGCGGACCCATTGACTACAATGGGACCACGGATGCGGGCAAAAGTAGGACAAGCTCTATCTTATATGCGGATCCGGGACAATGGATGCTGATAGCACACGGAGTGCTGTCCGCATTTTTTGCGGAGCCATTAAAAGTGAATGGATCCGCATTCTGGATTCCGCATTTGCGGATTAAAACATACGGATGTGTGAATGGACCCTTATAGCAGGGATGGCCAACCTGCGGTCCTCCAGCTGTTGCAAAACTACAACTCCCAGCATGCCCAGACTGCCAACAGCTATCAGCCTACAGCAGGGCATGGTGGGAGTTGTAGTTTTACAGCAGCTGGAGGGCCACAGGTTGGCCATCCCTGGCCCTTATAGGAAGCTGCCTTAGCTCTGGTGGCATTAGAGGCAGAGCTCGTTCTCATTTGCCTCCCTTTCTTACCAATAAAGACAAGATGGATCTTGCGGTCCCCTTGCACGTCCGATGCTGTGCCAGTAACAAGCGCCGAGCCTCGATATTTAAATCAATCGGCATGAGTTTAAAGTGCCTTTCCCACAGCCCGATGCAAAGTAAAAGAGGGTGCAAACTCTAGTTATTATGATCGTTCATCCCCCATTCACTTTGCATAATGTTGGCAGCACATCCCACAGCGACAGCAATGACAAGCAAAAAATGTAATCATAAACAAGTAGAAAACAAAAACGGAGTCTGGTCACTGCGCTGCAAATGCACAGAGACTACCCCTTAAAATCCTTTTAGTCCTTGCTGTGTGTCCCGTTATTGGTGCTCTGCACCTGAATAGACCATAAACATGCAAACTCCAAAGATAGAAAAAGTGCGGCACTCACCGGGCTTCTTTTGATCGCTTTATTGAAAACAATGGGCAACTTACATAATGCAGAGTGCGGGCACCATGCTCAGTGTGCGGGCGTAGCGCAAATGTAATCACTTAAAAAAAAATAAAAAATGACTTGTTGGGTTATCCGCTGGAGCTCTACACCGGCCAATCACTAGGAGCGAGCGTCCATATAATGTTGTTTACCACAATTTGGCCCGATGTAAAAGGTCTGTGTGCCTTTAAGAGAATTTACACGGTTACTGAATGCAAAATCTTATTTCTGACTCCCTGGCAGCGCGGTCACCACCACCAGCCAGACGTCTCCAGCCCTTGTCACTCTATCCAAAAGACAGAAGATCCTATTCAGCTTAGTGCTACTTTCTGCAGTATATAATACAGGAGATAAGGTTCCCAGTCCGTAGAGGAGGTCATTTTATCACCTTGGCCAAGTAAGTGTGGGCTAAAGCTGGAATTTATGTCACGTGGCAGCGAGGAAAGTCAGTGACCAGTGTGGGATTAAGGCTATCGTGCTAAAACCTGAACAAGTCGGAGTAAAGCTTCATTCACACGTCCGTATTTGTGCACATCCTGGAAAACGGTCAGTTTTTTGCGGATCCGTTGTTCCGCAAAAAACCCCGTTTTTCCAGGACATCCGTTCCGTTTTTCCGTAAAAGGATGTATCCATATGGATCCGCAAAAAACCTTTTCTTTTTTTTTCACCCCTCCTGGAAAGGAATCCACAAATACGGATGACATGCGGATGCCTTGCCATAGACTTTCATTGTGCTACAGACCGCAATTTGGGAGAAAAATAGGACAGGAGGATTTCTTTATGCGGACAGTCGGAATGGACACACGGAGGCGGACACCACACGGTGTACTGTCCGCATTTTTTTCGGGACCCATTGAAATGAATGGTTCCGCATCCTATCCACATAATTGTCCGCAATTGCGGAAACGGAAAGGATGCGGACACATTATACGGACGTGTGAACGAGGCCTAAAGCTGATCAGTTTAAGGCCTCATGCTCACGGCCGTAGTTTTGTTCCGGATCACATGATGTCTGCAACCGTGTTGTTAATGAATCTGCATTACGGCCATCAATGCAGATTTCATAGAGGACGTCACTTTAGGAGAGGTTGTTATAGGGGACCCGCGATTATAAAGCTGATCAGTGTTCCCATGATGGGACCGTCCACGACCAGCTCTTATGTCTACAGGATCCTGGCGTTAAAGGGGTATGCCCATCTTGTACATCGGGGCCATATTGCTGGGATATGCCCACAACATGTGACAGATGCGGGTCTCACCTCTGGGACCCGTACCTATGCATGGCTGCCTTCCATTTCAATGGGACTTCTGAAAATAGCGGAGCATGCTTTTGGAAGACCTACTGAAATGAATGGGAGGTGCACCGCTCCATTCACTTATATAGGGGTTATGAAAACAACCGAGCCGGTGCTTGGCTATTCTCGACAGTCCTATAGAAATGAATGGAGGGCGGCAGTGCATGTGTGGTGTGCTTCCCATTTATTTAAAAAAAAAAAAAAAAAAAAAGCTGAGTGCGCCGCTCGACTGTTGTCGGCAGTCCCTTAGAAATGAATGGAAGATAACTGCTCAGGTGTGGTGCGCCCTCCGGCACTTTGCGGGCTCCGTTATAAGTATAGGTGCGGGTCCTATTAGACACTGGGGGCATATCCTAGAGATATGCCCCCAATGTCCACGATGGGAATACCCCTTTAAAGGGGTTGTCCGAGTTATTTTTTTTGTCCTTTGTATGTTTTTAACTAGTCAAACACAACAGCTTTTCCATACACTTTCTGCTTCTAAAGCTGCTGGTTTCTCAGGTTTCAATGAGGGTCACATGACCTGTGATGTCAGCTTGCCTCCCTGCTAATCTTATATTCGTGCACAGAGCCTGTACACAAGACGTCCCTGTGCTGGCCACGCCCCCCCTGCTCTGCCGGCTCCTGCTATCTGCTCTCTCCCTGGATTCTTTCAGATAAAACATTAACCCCTTCAGCCAGAACACACTGAAGGCTTTACAACAGCAGCTGCAGATGTAAAGAAACACAGGATCTGCCCTCCTCACCCTACAGACACAGAGCTGACTGCAGCTGATCTGGAGGAGATGCAAAGTATTGTATTGTACAAGAACAGGTAGGGGGAAGACCCTGTGTGTATCAGCAGTGTCATTGTACAGCTGGGACTTGTAGTCCTACACATACAACATGCTGCTGAGTATTCCAGCAGACATGTCACTCAGACCAGCTCTTGTATTCACTGCCTTTGCATAGCAGGAAGGGGGAGGGGCAGAGATTGTTATTACTGCAGGTAAACAAAGACCAGAGGAGAACCAGGGAAATGTGGAAACATAGATTTTTTTTTGCCTAAAATTTGCTTAACTTAGTTATATATTGCTGCCCATCAAATTTACAGTACTATACATTTTTTTTCAGAACTCGGACAACCCCTTTAAGTGTTCAACGTCAGTGCAGCACCACCACAGGGGAAATTAAGCATTGCACAGCGGTCATTCAAATCAATTGTAATGCAGCCCAGGCCGGGCCCCGCAGACAGACAGACAGACGCTCTTGGTAACTGCTCTCTGGCCAAGAGATGAAGATCCTAAACAGAGGACCCACCCGACTCTAAATAACTCCCTAAGGGCTCATGCACACGGCTGTTGCAGCATTACGGCCCGCATATGGCGGGTCCGCAATACACAGGCACCGGCCGTGTGCACCCCGCATCATGGATCGTGGACCCATTTACTTAAATGGGTCCGCAATCCAGGAGATGTGGAACGGAGGCACGGATCGGAACACTACGGTGGTGCCTCCGTACCGCAAAAAAGTAGTGCAGGCACTACTTTTTTGGGATGCAGATTGCGGACCCCATTCAAGCGATTCAAATGCGGCGGCCGCACAGTTGGGCACTGTCCGCACACGTTTGTGTGCATGAGCCTTAATAAGAAAGTCTACCTGGTCTGGTAACAATATGAGAAAGGAGGGATTACTGCTGGATGATGAGATAGCAGAGAACCAACCCCTATGGGAGCTACAAGGCACTCAGCTTTCCGAAAAACCCAGAAATGTCTGGAGGAAGTTTTTAAGAATATTAATAAACATTGTGACTCTAAGGATTTGTATTCTGAGATATAAATATATTTCTGGAGTAAATGCCTTTTGACCTGACCGTTTCCAGGCTGTTTAGTTTACAGGAGACAGTGGAAGCTACTGGTTTATTATACGGACATAGACAAAGCATTGTCACCAGAGCCGCGCTGCGCCTTCGTGGTTTACCCTTCATGCTCTGGATCCGCAGCTTATAAAACTGAGCCCTGATGCTGATGCTGCTGCTGTCGGGAAGCCAGCTGGAAGAATTGAGATTTCCCATTGAACGGCAAGCTGGCTTCTTGGCAGACCGGCTAAATCCAATATTTATTTTTTGTTAGGGAGAATAAAATTTCTAGAAAGCTGTGTGCAACAGGTTCTGACCCATTACAGCACAAAGGCAGCGGTCACAATGATATACGTCCCCACAGTATTTATAGTGTATACACGCCTATCAGCCATCACGTCAAACCACCGGCCTCATAATATGTAGGCCCTAACTGTGCTCTCCGGACGGCCCAGACAAGACGCCTGAAGGTGTCCTGTGGTAAGTACCACCTGTGGTAAGGCCCCATGCACACAGATCCAGAAATTATGGATTCATTCCTTGTCCATTCTGCATTTTCCTAATTTTTTCTCATTTTCCATCCGCAATATGGACAAGTATCAGAGCTATAATTAGCGGAACGACAACAAGGATCTGCAAAAAAATACGCATGGCTCGATAAAGATGAAAGGGTCAGTGTCCTATCCGTAAAATAATGCTGACGCAGAAAGCACATGGATGAAAATACGGTTGAGTACACGAAGCCTAAATTGTGAGGTGCGGCCTCCATGGATCAGACTGGTTTCCCAACCACATCCCACAGATGCACAATCTGTCTGCATGTTCTATCTTCATCCATTTTTCATGCAGGAATGGCCCATTCAAGTCAATGGTTGAGTGAAAAAAAAAAAAAAAAAAACCAGACGGACTGTCAGTTTTTCACTGATGGTTGTTAGAAGCTGTGTATTAGGGCTCGTGAACACGGCCGGGCACCAGTCGTGTGCGCACCGGATGCATGCACTTGAATCGGTCCATAATCCAGAAGATACGGTGCGGAGGTATGGAGTGGAAGGCCACGGACGCACTACGGAGTGCTTCCGTGGCATTCAGCCCGTGCCTCCACACCGCAAAAAAATAGAACTTGCTCTATTTTTTTGTGGTATGGATGGATCACAGACCCATTCACTTTTAATGGGTCTGCATGGACGGTGCCCGTGCAGTGGGGCGGCACGTGTTCGTGTGCATGAGCCCTTATTCTTCAATGCATGAAAAACAGATGTAAACAGCACGCAATCCTGACGGGAAAAAAAACAAAACACCGGACGCAATCTCCGATAAAACGGATTCAACTTCCATGCAAAACCATCAGTTTTTCACCGAGCAGATCCCGACGCTGATGGCGGTTTACTACCATACTGAATAAAACACCGCCCAAACCTTCACAAAATTTTCTCCAAGAAAGATAGAGAAATGGTTTTGCGTTATTTTCCACTAATCTGGTGGCTAGAGGTGGAGAACGGAGAAAGGATGGCAAAAGTAATTAATTTGGTTTAAATAAAGCAATGCTGCCCTGATATAAAAAAATGAGCTTTTCTAGGAAACAGCCTGGTTCCTGCCAAGTGAAGCAAGAGGGATTTCCGCTGTGTAATTAAGAGCTTTTCTCGTTATGCTTTTATGTATCCAAGGCAGAGCCGGTCCCGCTGTACACGGACTCCATCCTCGCATACACATACTCCGACAATCAGGAATGCAAAAAAAAATTGAAAAATTATTTTTATGAACTGTAAACGTAAAAGCAAAAGTACTGACTGACAGAGATGGGGCGTGTCTCTCAAGCCAAAGCCAAGCGTGGTTCCAAAATTACAGGAGGACAAAAACTTCTCTCTTTTTGTCTAACCACAAAAACTGCACGTGTGATTCCACATGGACCAATAACAGGCGCCAAACGACCATATTCAAGTTACCGCATGCGCCTATAAGGCCCAAATCTAACATCGCAGAGATCTCAAGGATGCATCCAACATGCTTAGGTCCCTCCAAGACATACGGTCCAAGAGCATGCCCATATCTCCCGGAGCGGCATCGATCGTTCGGACAGCATCATTGATTACAAAATAAAATCATATGAGTGCAAGACAATAGCCCCGCGGGCGGCCCGGCGTGCACAGTATCATTGTAATCAATGAAGGTGTGCGCTCCAGTGCGCACGATCGATGCCGCTCCGGGACATATGGCCCGCTCTCGGACCGTATGTCTCGGAGGGCATGCGGTCGTGTAAAAGGGCCCTTAGTCTGTTGCACTGGATCCTACGGAGAAGCTTCTTGATGGATAGAGTGAGGATTTCCAGTCACTTTTTTCACATTTTGTTATGGTGCTAAAATTAAAAATGTTATTTCGTAATGTGAAACAGGACATAAGTATTGCGATCCCAGAAATTAGTTGACTCCTTTGGCAGTGATGGCAGCCTCCACTCTTGTATTGTCCTGGCTGTGTGCTTAGGGTCAGTGTCAGCCTACTCAGATTTTCATTAAGAATATCTCTGTACTTTGCTCCACGCAGCTTTACCTCCACCCTGACCAGTCCCCCCTTGCTCCTTTGCAAACTCCGGGTGGCTTTCATGTGCCGTCTTCTTTCTGGCCACTCTGCCATAAAGCCCAGACTGGTGGAGGCTGCAGTGATGGTCGATCTTCTGGAAGTTTCTCCCATCTGCACACAGGATCTCTGGAGCTTATCCAGAATGGTTATTGGGTTCTTGGTCACCTCTTTAACCAAGGCCCTTCTCTCCCGATTTCTAAGTTTGGTGGGGCGGCCAGCTCTAGGAAGAGTCTTGGTCGAGCCAAATTTCCCCCATTAAAGAATTATGGAGACCACTCTGCTCTTGGTAACGTTCAGTGCAGCAGACATTTTTTGTCCCCTTCTCCAGATCTCGGCCTCCACACAATCCTGTCTCTGAGCTCTACAGGTAGTTCTTTCCTCCTGGTGGCTTGGTTTGTACTCTGATCTACATTGTCAGCTGTGAGACCTTTAACAGACAGAGCTGAGTCTTTCCATTTCATCTCCATTGCACTGAATTTACCACAGGTGACTCCAATCAGGGTGTAGAACATCTCATTTAAGAATTATGGAGGCCACTGTGCTGTTGGGAATGTTCAGCGCAGCAGAAACGGTTTTGTCCCCTTCTCCAGATCTCTCCCTCCACACAATCCTGTCTCTGAGCTCTACAGGCAGTTCTTTCCTCCTCGTGGCTTGGTTTGTGCTCTGATATACATTGTCAGCTGTGAGACCTTCTATAGACAAGGCTGAGTCTTTCCAAATCATCTCCAATGATCCACTGAATTTAAATCAAATAAATTCAATCCACTGAATTTACCACAGGTGACTCCAATCAAGGTGTAGAACATCTCATTAAAGAATTGTGAGGCCACTTTGCTGTTGGGAATGTTCATCGCAGCAGAAACGGTTTTGTCCCCTTCTCCAGATCTCGGCCTCCACACAATCCTGTCTCTGAGCTCTACAGACAGTTCTTTCCTCCTCATGGCTTGGATTTTGCTCTAATCTATAGTGTCAGCTGTGAGACCTTCTATAGACAAGGCTGAGTCTTTCCAAATCATCTCCAATCCACTGAATTTACCACAGGTGACTCCAATCAGGGTGTAGAACATCTCAGAGATATGAGAGGCCCCAGAGCGAAATGTCAAGAGTCACAGCAATGGGTCTGAATACTTTTGTCCATGCAAAATTTTTGTTTTTCTTTTTAATAAATTTGCACAAATTTCTAAAAACCTGTTTTCATTATGGGGTATTGGTTGCGGATTGACGGGGGAATTTAATAAATATATATATTTTTTATTTTAGCACAAGGCCGCAACATAAAATGTGAAACAGTGAAAGGGTCTGAAGACTTTCCAAATGCATTGTACGTAATCTGCAAAACAAAAAGGCTGCGTGAGGTTCACTTTAAATAAACTAAGCCCCTGCGCTCAGTAGCTGCGATTGTCTCGCAGTGAGAATAGACCGGAGGGACTACTTGTTCTTCTGGGTGGTGAATTATTGATGCACAATAGCAGACGGGCAGACATTTCTGTTAAACAGTTGCCCAGATTCAGCTCATAATCAAAGACGCCACTCAGTAGCTGTTTCTCCGCATGCGAAAAGCATCTGAAATATTTATCTCGTTATGAATCTGCAAAGGTTTGATTTATGCGCTCTCATTAGAAGGCGGAGAGGCGAACCCGAGACTGCAGATGTTGTAATGAAACCCAGCGTTGTGTCGATACTCCCTCGTGTCATCGTGCTTAATAAAATAATGGCTTGGTGGGCTGGAACGTGCAGTGCAGCCTCACATGTGAAACCAATATGGCTCCCCGGGGATTGAAAGGCTGCGAGTACCGGAGCCTTAAACCGTATAAAAAGATGATTATATATTATTAAGAATATTATATGTATTTTGTGTGTGAGTAATATATACGTGCGTGTGCCTGTAATATGCAATGTGAACCCGGCAACATCTCCCCCATTTAGTCGTCCTACAGCAGAAGCACATTGCTCAAAGTTCTGTACAAAGGTCCTATCCTTGTCCACAGGGCCGCGGGACAGACGTGCGGATGCGGACATCACATGGTGTGATGTCTGCACCTTTTGCGGCCCAATGAAATAAATGGGTCTGCATCCAATCTGCAAAAAATGAGGACACAAACTACAGCCGCGTGCATGAGCCCTAAACCAATCTCTCATCTGGAACGAAGCGCTCATTAACCCGGGTCTGTATTATGGCTTAATCCAACCTTCAAGCTGTATGGAACCATATTCTACCTCCTCATGACCCAAAATATAGATAGATAGATAGATAGATAGATAGATAGATAGATAGATAGATAGGAGATAGATGATAGACAGATAGATATTTTAGATAGATATTTCCATATTGAATGTAGATATTTTAGATAGATAGATAGATAGATGAGATAGATAGATAGGAGATAGATTATAGATATTTTAGATAGATAGATGAGATAGATACATAGATAGATAGATAGATAGATAGATAGGAGATAGATAGATAGATAGATAGATAGATAGATAGATAGATGATAGATATTTTAGATAGATAGATGAGATAGATAGACGGATGGATAGATAGATAGATAGATAGATAGATAGATAGATAGGAGATAGATGATAGATAGATGATAGATATTTTAGATAGATAGATATTTCCATATTGAATGTAGATATTTTAGATAGATGAGATAGATAGATGATAGATAGATAGATGATAGATAGATGATAGATAGATAGATGATAGATAGATAGATAGGGATAGATAGATGGATAGATAGATGGATAGATAGATGGATAGATAGATGGATGATGATGATGGATGATGGATGATGGATGGATATGGTGGATAGATGGATGGATAGATGGATAGATAGAGGATGGATAGATGGATGGATAGATGGATAGATAGATGGATGGATAGATGGAATGGATAGATGGATGGATAGATGGATGGATAGATGGATGGATAGATGGATGGATAGATGGAATGGATTAGATGGATGGATAGATGGATGGATAGATGGATGGATAGATGGATGGATAGATGGATGGATAGATGGATGGATAGATGGATGGATAGATGGATGGGATAGATGGATGGATAGATGGATGGATGGATAGATGGATGGATAGATGGATGGATAGATGGATGGATAGATGGATGGATAGATGGATGGATAGATGGATGGATAGATGGATGGATAGATGGATGGATAGATGGATGGATAGATGGATGGATAGATGGATGGCATAGATGGATGGATAGATGGATGGATAGATGGATGGATAGATGGATGGATAGATGGATGGATAGATGGATGGATAGATATTACCATATTGAATGTAGTGGACGGTCTCTCCATAATACAGTGTAAGGAGGCGTCAGGCAGGCTATGCCACATGCATAAGGATTAAAGGGGTATCCCCACGTTATAAAGTGATGACCTATTTCTAGGATATGCTATCACTTAGTTACCAAAGTCCATCCTCTAGGACCCCTACTGATCCTGAGAATGAAAGGACCTTGGTGCTACATCACATTTTCCCAGCACAGTAGCGCCCGAGCCACGCAGCTGTGCCAGGAACGTCAACCTCCATTCACTGAACACTGCTCTACCGCAACATCCATGTACTGCTGTACTGCGGCGTCACAGGGGCACTGATGTAATAGGTAAAACAGGGAAGGCTGTGCACTACACCAGTGCTGCGGCCACTTAAAGGGGTTGTGCAGGCAGTATATAGTGATCACCTATCCTCGGGATAGATCATCAATATCAGATCGGCAGGGGTCTGACACTCGGCACCCCCGCTGATCAGCTATTTGAAGAGGTGGCGGCGCTCCATGCGAGCACTGCTTCCTCTTCATTAGGGCTCATTCAGACGGCCATATGTTGTCCGCAAAAATGCGGATCCGTTTTTTTGCTGATTGCATACTGACCCATTCACTTCTATGGGCCCTTTATTTCCATTCCATGGCTCCGCAAAACAAATGAAACATGTCCTATACTTGTCAGTGAAAATCAGGACATAGCCCCATTGAAGTCTATGGGTCTGCAAAAAAAACGGAATGCTATCCGTTTTTTTTGCGGACATATTGAACTGTCTGCAAAAAAAACGGATCCGTATTTTTGTGGACATCATACGGCCGTCTGAATGAGCCCTCAAACCGCGCATCGTCTCCCTTGCTGCATTCAACTTGAATGGAGCGAGTACTTGGCAGTACACTGCACCACCGAGACGAGGGGCAGTGTAATGAAGAGGAAGTAGCAGTCGTACGGAGCGCCGCCACCTCTTCAAACAGCTGACCAGCAGGGAGTGCCGGGTGTCGGATCCCCCCCCCCACCGGTCAGATATTGAGGACCTACCCTTTAAAGGATTATTCCCATCATTGACAGTGGGGGCACATCGCTGGGACCCGCACCTATATCGAGAACGGAGCCCCAAAGTCAAGGAGGGTGCACTGCGCATGAGCAGCCGCCCTCCATTCATTTCTAGCTGGCTCGGCTATTTCCGTCGGCTGCATAGAAATGAATGGGAGCGGTGGCCGCACATGTGCAGCGCGCTCCCATTCATTTCCATGGGGGCAGCGGGGGAGCTCCATTCTCAATATAGGTGCGGGTCCCACCGCTATAAGACAATGGGGGCATATCCTAGCGATATATGCCGCCATTGTCTAAGATGGGAAAACCCCTTTAACAGCTCATCACTATATACTCCCTGCACAAGCCCTTTAATTCTTAAAGGGTTTCTGTCAGCAGTTTTTTCGGTATGAATCAGGCTGACATTAGAGATGTGCTAATGTCACCTGATTCCAAATATATATCATATGTCATGACCATGTGATCAGTCACATGGTTTAGGAGGAGACAGGCTGTTTGTGTGATCCTAACCATGTGACTGATCACATGGTCATGACATCATTGAAGGTGAATGGAGTGTTTCTTCTCTGCCTGGTCCTGTCAATCAACAGAGCCTCTAGGAGCAGGGGTAACGCCCCTTGCACCTAGAGGCCTTATTAGCATAAAATAAAAGTTCATTTTATATAAAAATGGGGGCACCAGTAAATAAAAACAGATATATATTTGGAATCAGGTGACATTAGCACATCTCTAATGTCAGCCTGATTCATACCGAAAAAACTGGTGACAGAAACCCTTTAAGATAAAGTAAAGTACATAAAGTGGTAGCGTAGCCTATTGACATGTCACCACCTTATAAGATGGGAATACCACTTTAAAATGTTAAGTAAGATTTACACTCACTTCTTACTGGAGTGTGACACATAACAGGCATCCTGTAAATCCTTCTTCTGGATCCGCGCAGCGTCTTGTCAGCATCTTCCTATACAAATGATAGCGTTATCCTTCCGCAGCTGCAGAACCTGTATGTAATCTGCATCTAAGACAGCCCTCAATCAATGCACTCGCTGTATATACACTAAGCAAGCAATGATTCCCGGCAGTCCAGCACATAACTAGTCCACTGTCCCCCCTCTAGTTTTCAGTCCTGTCATTCCTAACCTGCCTAATCCATGATGACATATCAGAAGTAACAGCCACATGCGGCTCAAATTAATGATTGACAGAATGAGGACTTTATGACAGCAAACAGAAAATAGCAAAAAGAAAAAAAGTCCGAGCAATCATGTACCAAATACGCTGCCAACTATCAGCGACCACTGTGCTGTCACAACATGAAGACGACCCCGTTCCTTGTGCTTAATGATAGCACACTGGCATCAAATAGGGGGGGCTCCAGATGCTAAGAGAGAGCGGCTCCTGCTCTGGCCCAATAGTTTATTACACGATTCGCCATTCATTTGTACAGCAGGCATCGGACACCGAACAATCCCCACAGCAACCACTGCAAAGGAAATATAACCTGTTCATTGTGAGGTTATGCGCTGAGCCCACTTTAAAGGGGTGTCTCAAGTAGAGGAAGTTAATACAAGGCACTTACTAATGTATAGTGATTGTCCATATTGTCTCCTTTGCTGGCTGGTTTAATTTTCCCATCACATTATACACTGCTCGTTTCCATTGTTACGACCACCCTGCAATCCATCAGTTGGTGGTCGTGCTTGCACACTTTAGGAAAAAAAACACCAGCCTATGTGCGCTCCCATGGTCCCGGCCACCAGAGAGGCTGACTCGATTTCCTATATTGTGCAAGCACGACCACCACTGATGGATTGCAGGGTGGTCTGTAACCATGGAAACGAGCAGTGTATAATGTGATGGAAAAATGAATCCTGTCAGCAAAGGAAGCAACATGGAAAATCACAACACATTAGTAAGTGCCTTGTATTAACTTTCTCTACATGATAAATGCCACTTACTGAAGTGAGACATAATCCCTTTAATGTCAAAAATGCAATTATTCCAGCAACCGATAGTTCATAAATTCCAATAGTCTGCCACGTGTTTCCACCAATGATCTGGACTCTCACAAGATCAGACTAAACAGAAGTAACTAATCAGGACTGAAAGACAAAAGTGAAAGTAGGTTCTCCACCCTTTCACTTTTATAGAACTTTCCAAATTTGCTAATCTGTCAGGATCTAGTAATACTGGATTAAAGATATTATAAGGTGAATGTACAGAGATTGGAAATTCCCACTGAAAATCCAATTTGTATACATTTCGATGCAGATTTCCACATTTTGGAAAACAAAAAAAAATAAAGCAGCATGGTCACCTTAGCATTCCCCTGACAAAGCATGTCTGGTCCCCGACCAGTCCTCACATCCTGACCTCTAAGGGTCTTGTGTCAACACGTCACCACTAGACCCCAGTATACGGAGACCGCGGAGGAGCAGGACGGCGTCCTCAAAAACCTCATCTATTTGGTTTATAAGGCCCCTTTCACACGAGCGAGTTTTCCGCGCGGGTGCGATGTGTGACGTGAACTCACAGCACCCGCACTGAATCCTGACCCATTCATTTCAATGCGTGAAATTTTTTTTTCACGCATCAGTTCTGCGTTGCATGAAAAACGCAGCATGTTCTATATTCTGCGTTTTTCACGCAGCCCTGGTCCCATAGAAGTAAATGGGGCTTCAGTGAAAAACGCATTGCATCCTGAAGCAAGTGCAGATGCGATGCGTTTTCACTGATGGTTGCTAGGAGATCTTGTTTGTAAACATTCAGTTTTTTATCACGCGCGTGAAAAACGCATCGCACCCGCACGGAAACAACTGAACGAACGTACGCAATCGCAGTCAAAACTGACTGCGATTGTGTGCGGATGCGTGCGGATTTTCCGGAACGCATCCGGACTGAATCCGTGACGCCCGTGTGAAAGAGGCCTTAGGCGCATTGCACCCACGCGGAAAAAACTGAACAACTGAACGCAATCGCGGACAAAACTGACTGAACTTGCTTGCAAAATGGTGCGAGTTTTCCTGAACGCATCCTGACCTAATCCGTCACGCTTAATCCTTAGGCCACTTTCACACGGGCGTCACGGATTCAGTCCGAATGGGTTCTGGAAAATCCGCACGCAATCGCAGTCAGTTTTGACTGCGATTGCATACGTTCGTTCAGTTTTTTCCGCGCGGGTGCGAAGCGTTTTGATGCGTTTTTCACGCGCGTGATAAAAAAACTGAATGTTTACAAACAACATCTCTTAGCAACCATCAGTCAATCACGCATTGCATCCGCACGCAAGTTATTTTTCACGCAGCCCCATTTATTTCAATGGGGCCAGGGCTGAGTGAAAAACGCAAAATATAGAACATGCTGCGATTTTCACGCAACGGCGAACTGATGCGTGAAAAACATTGCTCTTTTTAAAAGCCACATTCAAATTAACGGGTCAGGATTCAGTGCGGGTGCAATGCGTTCGCGTCACGCATTGCACCCGCGCGGAAATCTCGCCCGTGTGAAAGGGGCCTAAAGCGTTTTTGCGCTCAGGTCCTGGGCAGTGGTTGTCATGACCCACCCAGGAACCTGGATAAGGAAATAACGAGCCCCTCTACAGCTAATAAACCTGCTGTGACAGCGGAGAAGGCAGGAAACCAGTCTGGCAACAGATATACCCACTTCCCATCCCAAATTGTGAAGCACGGCGCACGCTATCATCTCCATGGGATCTGTCCAGAAACAATTCCCACATCACCACCTGGTACAACATGCAGTCTTCGGGCACCGGGGCACGCTTTCATCATACAGTATACCGCACTGTCTACCATAACCGATTGCATTCTGGTTCCAGAATTGATTTGCCATCCTCCGCTCACAGGGAGAATCCAGCGCCATGTTTGTCCGGGATCCCAGGCACATCAAATCTATTTGCTCCCCTCGGATCGAATTTGCTTGTTTAAAACACGAAATGTCGCAAGCACAACAACCTTGACCCTTAGGCCGGATGTAATATAACAGAATAAAGGATCGGCGCGCACACGATTTCACCGCCTTGCCACCTTTCAGGAGTATTTCATCACCGCCGCCGTCCTGCTCGTTAATTACTGGCGAGATTACGCAGTCCGCAACGAGGAAGCGTAGAGGACACGCTCAAATAAATAATGTGTGAAGAACACCGATAGCCCAGAATAAAGAGAACATCTGTCAGAAAACCCTGTCCTATTTACCATGTATTCCGGTTATTTCCTGAGCCCATAGATATAGGAACGCTGACGCACATTCACCGGTAATCATCTCTGAGCCTTCATACGTATTACATCAATCAGGGCTGGTGACTAGATAGGCCGGGGGGAACTGAGGGCAGGAGCTGGAAAATTTTAAGTAAAGCTCTAAGTTGCAAAAAATAAAAAATAAAAATATGTATTAGGGTGCGGCCCCAAGGGCAGGTTTCCAGATGCAGTTTGTGAAGCCAAAACCAAAAATAAATAAAAAAATGAAGAGAATTCGTATCCTGCCCTCTATACTTTCTCTCCTTTTATGATCCGCTTTTGATTTTGGCTTCCAAAACTGCACCGAAAAGACCTGACCGTGTGATTGTACCCTTATGGCTCATGCACACGACCGCTGATGTTTTGAGGTCCGTAAATTGCGGATCCGCAAAACACGGGTTTCGGCCATGTGCATTTGCGGAACAGAACGGCCGGCCCCTTATAGAACAGTCCCGTCCTTGTCCGTAATGCGGACAATAATAGGACATGTTCTATTCTTTTGCAGAACGGACATACGGAAATGGAATGCACACAGAGTCATTTCCGTATTTTTGTGGCCCCATTGAAGTGAATGGTTCCACATACGGGTCACAAAAGAAACGGAACAGACAAGGGGAAAAAATACGTGTGCATGAATCCTTAGGGGAATGCATGTTAATGGAATCCTTAGTCGACCACCAGGGCATCATCAATACATGGGTTCAAGTAGCTGGTCTCATTGTGGACCTCTGGGCCCCCCACCAATCCTAAACAATGAATGTGCCACAGCACTGAAGCCCCATAGCCATCTGACTGTATAGGGTGCTTCAGCAGGCCACTATTGAAGTTCTTTGCTCCTATAAAATGAACTCACAGCATTATAATGAATTATAATGCTGTGTGTTCCTGCCTGACCTCGAGTCTAATGATTTATAATGCTGTGTGTTCCTGCCTGACCAGGCAGGAACACACAGTATTATAAATCATTACAGTTGAGGTCAGGCAGGAACACACAGAATTATAAATCATTAGAGCTGAGGTCAGGCAGGAACACACAGCATTATAAATCATTAGAGCTGAGGTCAGGCAGGGACACACAGCATTATAAATCATTAGAGCTGAGGTCAGGCAGGGACACACAGCATTATAAATCATTCGAGCTGAGGTCAGGCAGGGACAAACAGCATTATAAATCATTAGAGCTGAGGTCAGGCAGGAACACACAGCATTATAAATCATTTAGAGCTGAGGTCAGGCAGGAACACACAGAATTATAAATCATTAGAGCTGAGGTCAGGCAGGAACACACAGCATTATAAATCATTAGAGCTGAGGTCAGGCAGGAACACACAGAATTATAAATCATTAGAGCTGAGGTCAGGCAGGAAACACACAGCATTATAAATCATTAGAGCTGAGGTCAGGCAGGGACACACAGAATTTATAAATCATTCGAGCTGAGGTCAGGCAGGGACACACAGCATTATAAATCATTCGAGCTGAGGTCAGGCAGGAACACACAGAATTATAAATCATTAGAGCTGAGGTCAGGCAGGAACACACAGAATTATAAATCATTAGAGCTGAGGTCAGGCAGGAACAATAATCATTAGGTCAGGCAGGACATTATAAATCATTAGAGCTGAGGTCAGGCAGGGACACACAGCATTATAAATCATTAGAGCTGAGGTCAGGCAGGAACACACAGCATTATAAATCATTAGAGCTGAGGTCAGGCAGGAACACACAGAATTATAAATCATTAGAGCTGAGGTCAGGCAGGAACACACAGCATTATAAATCATTAGAGCTGAGGTCAGGCAGGGACACACAGCATTATAAATCATTAGAGCTGAGGTCAGGCAGGAACACACAGCATTATAAATCATTAGAGCTGAGGTCAGGCAAGAACACACAGCATTATAAAATCATAAGAGCTGAGGTCAGGCAGGAACACACAGTATTATAAATCATTAGAGCTGAGGTCAGGCAGGAACACACAGCATTATAAATCATTTGAGCTGAGGTCAGGCAAGAACACACAGCATTATAAATCATTAGAGCTGAAGTCAGGCAGGAACACACAGCATTATAAATCATTCGAGCTGAGGTCAGGCAGGGACACACAGCATTATAAATCATTAGAGCTGAGGTCAGGCAGGAACACATAGCATTATAAATAATGTCATAGGACGCAAAATACCTCAGACACACAGAGCGTATTTCTCGCATGGAATATGCTTGTGTGAAATTGGCCATATTCTGTGGCGCTATGCAAAGATTATCCGTCACATCAGTCTCTACTCCAATTAACCTACCAGAAAGTTTTGCTGGGAGTACTCACATAAAATCCATGCAAACACAGGGAGAAAATACAAACTCCACGCAGATGTTGTTTGTGTTCATATCTGAACCGTGGCCTCCGGCGCTGCCTTTTCCATCATTTCAGGACACCAAGCTCCAGTTGACCGTGCAATCACCAAACCACCATCATGCTAACATTTCAAAGGTCCAACCACCGATTCTTCACCATTTTAAGCAACCATGTGTCTCAGACATTCATGCACCATTGTAGCACTACCTCAGGAACCCATGCACCAGATTCCTGCCGTTTCCATGTACCGGCAATGGCGTTTTCCACTTCTAAAAGACAGATGGGACCCACGGAACATCTACCTTCAGGACTGATCAAAGCTGACATTTGATACTGTTAATACATGTTGTGCCAGGTTACCAATAAGGCCTTGTATAAACATGCATTTGGGCAGTAAGAAAAGAGTGCTTGGCTCCACTCCACACTGCCCACCTGTACATACTTGCTGCGGGGTACCTGCTCCCCGCTAATCCCTTCCCTTAATCTTCTAAGAAAGCTGCCCTTTGTCAAGTCTCAAAAATCCATCTCAAGTGTGTAGTTTCAAATCAGCAAAGTTCTCGTCAGCGGAAAGTAAAATATTACGCTTGAAGTACAGGTAACAATGCTCTCCCCTGGCGCTGGTCAATGCCTCATTGTTTGCTCCTTTCAACACGCAGATGAAGTTCAGCTTCCAAAAAGCCGGCCAAAAAAAAAAACGTTCTCAGGCGAAAGGACAATATAGCAGTCAGAGGTTGCCATGCGTCTCCTCAAGGGCTACGTTTGTGATGGTCTCGTGGCTCGAATGGCCGCGACCTGTAGACCTCACCGTGGAAGAATCTCCTCCAGATCGGCTCATGAAAGAGCAAGGTCACAAGAGAGAGAAACAATGGAGCAAAACTAGAACTGAAAAAAAGGGTTTGCTGAATTTTTTTGTAGGTTTTTTTATTGATGTTTAACTGGTTTTAACATTTTGTAAAGGTTATAGTAATATGCGGCGCTGATCCTATAGTAAGACATACAAAACACTACTTTGTGGCATTTTGGGGAGGTGGAGGGGTTGGAAGTGCTGGCGCTTTTCCCTTAAAGGGTTATTCCATCATTGACAATGGGGGCATATCGCTAGGATACCGCTGGGACCCGCACCTATATTGAGAAAGGAGCCCCCAAAGTGAAGGAGGGCGCACTGCGCATGCACAGCCACCCTCCATATGGGGCCGGCGAAAATAGCCGAGCGCTGGCTACATAGAAATGAATGGGAGTGGTGGCCGCGCATGCGCAGTGCTCTACCATTCATTTCTATGGGAGCAGCGGGGAGCTGCGCCTGGTGGTGGCCGGACTGCGGGAAACCCGGGGTCCTCCAGGCGCAGGCGGTTCTCGATATGGGAGCCGCACCCATCAGACAATGGAGGCATATCCTAGCGATATGACCCCATTGTCTAAGTGGGGAATACCCCTTTAAGCTTCTCAATGGGGCTATATAGAAGGCGGAATAAAAAATGGTGTTCCAAATGTTAGAAAATCCACTAAATACACTAATATAAAACTTAATTCATGGCATTACTTTTACACGTGTGCCACTAAAAATATTTCACATTATTCAAACCAGCCCCTGGATCTGAACGCTTTTGTAATTGCATGTCATTAAAAATTTAACACAGCTACTGAGCTATTCAATAAAATGTATCTGTATAGCGCCACCTGCTGTTTGTTCTTTTCCTTTTGTCTTGTCCATCTCACCGAGTTGGTTGCACGCGCTCAGTTTAAATCGTCAACTGTCACCATCCATAGCTTGTTAGAAGCTGTGACAGTTACAGGGAAAGAGTTGCAGCAGAAAGGACACGCCCCCTGAGCTGCCGTAGAAAGGACACGCCCCCTGAGCTGCCGTAGAAAGGACACGCCCCCTGAGCTGCCGTAGAAAGGACACGCCCCCTGAGCTGCCAGCCTGATATAAATCTAGCAGAACAATCAGAGCAATTAATGTGGAGATCTCTGGATCCATGTGAGGTACAGGGCTGGTTCTAGCTGTGTTAGAAAGGTATTGTCATGCGCTATATGATGTCTGATTTTATTTTTTACATCAAATCAGGACATAACCCTTTTAATGATTAGACGAGGCAACCTCTGGTACTCCAGGTGTTGCGAAACTACAACTCCCAGCATGCATACTTGCTCTAACTCTTGTCAGAACTGTCATATAAATGAATGGAGCATGATGGGAATTGTAGTTTCACAACAGCTGGAGTACCGAAGGTCGCCGACCCCTGGATTGGACCCTTTTTTATAATTTAGTAGACATGGTAGTTTAACAGTCTTAACTTTTTTATTTGTTAGGCTACCAAAATAACTTTGTGGTGTTCTTTTTCGGGGCACATATGGCTGTTAATTATTCAAAATTTTAGAGGATTTGTTTTTAGAATTTGTAGAAAAAAAAAAACCACGACAGATCCGAACTGTTCTCTAAACAGCAAGTGGTGACATCATCATTTAATTAGATCTAATTTAACCACAATCATTCTCCTCTGCGGACATATCGTACGTCCTCACAGAATGCTAACAACCTGATCATCCTGAAGGAGACACGTCCCTCCGCACAGGACAAGTCACCTTGGTACTTTCCAAAAGTCCTTGAAATGATCCTTTTAGCTCTACGATAACTTAATTATTCCGTGAGGCAAAGGACAAGATCTCCTTCACACAAATGTTTCCCTCAATGTCAAAATCTCGGACTCACAAAATACGAGAATCATAAATATCTTGGTTCTAGGTGGAACTAGCAAATTCCTGACATAACAAGAGGCAGAAATCTTCTTGGAAGCAAAAGTATCGAGAGATGACTAAACAGAAACTGTATTCACAAAACACAGACCACACGTATGATCAGGACACTGTAAACTGCAGACACCCTGGTGGATATTCGGACATCCACGCGGTAGATTTCCTTGTGCTCATGGAGATGTGTAAGGTGCAGTATATCAGAGGTTAATCCATAGTTACATCTGTTACTCGCAGGTTGTCAGCAGATACTTTCTATACAACAATTTGGCCATCATCTCAATAATGGGGTTGTATGAAGTTAAAGGGGGTTGTCCCACGAAAACAGTTTTCAAACCAGACCATGGATCTGAATACTTTTGTAATTGCAAGTAATTAAAAATTTAGCATAGCCACTGGGTTATTCAATAAAATATATCTGTATGGCGCCACCTGCTGTTTGTTTTTTTTCTTATTTCTTTGTCCTGCTCACTGAGAAGGCCACACATGCTCAGTTTCATTCTTTAACTGCCTCCTGAGCTGTGATAGGGAGAGCTGAGACACGCCTCCTGAGCTGTGATAGGGAGAGCCGAGACACGCCTCCTGAGCTGTGATAGGAAGAGCTGAGACACGCCTCCTGAGCTGCGACAGGGAGAGCTAAGACATGCCTCCTGAGCTGTGACAGGGAGAGCTGAGACACGCCTCCTGAGCTGTGACAGGTAGAGCTGAGACACACCTCCTGAGCTGTGATAGGGAGAGCTGAGACACACCTCCTGAGCTGTGATAGGGAGAGCTGAGACACGCCTCCTGAGCTGTGATAGGGAGAGCAGAGACACGCCTCCTGAGCTGTGATAGGGAGAGCCGAGACACGCCTCCTGAGCTGTGATAGGGAGAGCCGAGACACGCCTCCTGAGCTGTGATAGGGAAAGAGCTTCAGCAGAAAGAACACGCCTCCTGAGCTGTGATAGGGAGAACTGAGACGCCCCCTGAGCTGCCGCAGAAAAGACACTCCCCTTGAGCTGTCAGCTTGATATAAATCTAGCAGAGCAATGAATGTGGAGATCTCTGGATCCATGTGAGGTACAGGGCTGGTTCTAGATTTGTTACAAAGAAATTGTCATGTACTATATGAGGTCTGATTTTCATTTTGTACATTAGTGATGGGATAGCCCCTTTAAAGAAAACATAGCTTCTTCATTCCAGAAACAGCGCTGTGCTCAACCAGTGGTTGCGTCCGGTACTGCAGTTCTCTGAGAACAGGGAGAGAACAGGGCTGAGCAGCCATACCTTACACATCCAGTGCAGCAAAGTAGCCATATTTTTCTAATCTCAACCAGTTTTGGAAAAAACAAACAGCGCTCTAAAAAAGATGGCCAATGCAATTGAGGAGATTTATCGAAACTGGTACAAAGGAAAAGTGAAAAAAAATGTCCATGGTGACTAATTAGGTCGCAGCCTTTATTTAAAAAACTTTTTAAACTTTATTTTAAAACTTTTTTTTGCAACAGTTTCAATTAAAAAAATAATAAACTTTTCAGTGTTTTCACAAGCAAAAACAAAAACAGATTTTGTGCATTTCATGTACATCCTTAAAGGGGTTGTCTCACGAAAAATATTCTACAGTTTTCAAACCAGCACCTGGATCTGAATACTTTTGTAATTGCATGTCATTAAAAATTTTGAATAGCTACTGAGTTATTCAATAACATGTATCTGTATAGGACCACTTAGTTTCTTATGTCTTTGACCTATTCACTGAGCAGGCCACACATGCTCAGTTTCAACTTTTAACTGCCTCCTGAGCTGAGATAGGCAGAGCTGAGACACGCCTCCTTAGCTGCAGCAGAAAAGACACTCCCCTGAGCTGTCAGCTTGATATAAATCTAGGAGAGAAATTGATGGGGAGATCTGTGGAGCCATGTGAGGTACAGGGCTGCTTCTAGCTTTGTTAGTAAGAGGTTCTCATGTACTATAGGATGTCTGATTTTCATTTTTTACATTATTCGTGGGATAACCCCTTTAAAGGGGTTGTCTGGGTTGAGAGCTGAACCCGGACATATGCCCTTCTTCCCCCACTCAGCCCCTCTGACATTTCATGCTCCGATGCTTTCCCTTGCCCTGGGAGGCTTCCGCTTAACAGTGTTGCCAGTGATGTCACCACTGATGGGTGGGCTTTAACACTGCCCTAGCCGTTTTACAGGCTAAAGCCCGCCTATTAGAGACAGTGACGTCACCGGGCTCACTGCTAGGAGGAAGCCTCCGCCTAGCTTAGGGCTTGTAAAAATCACCGTCATGGATCATTGTTATAATGGAATCCATAAGACGGAAATCAAAACTGACACCTTTAGAGGCATTCCGTTTTGATTCATCATAATAGAAGTATACAGGCAGGCATAACGGATCCATCTGGTTCCCGTTATGCTGGACGGAAAACAAAGTTCGGTCGACGGTTTGGCAGGCTCCTTGCTGACTAAACATGGCCTCCGTATTTCCTACACAATTTCACTGCTATTTTTGCAATATCTGTGATGTCAGTATGTCAACTTCTGTTCTTGTGATTCTGCACAGTATTCACCATATTTATATCAGAAAATTAAAGCTACAAGAGTCAACCTTGCCCCCGGCTGAAACCTTATTTCTATATGAACAGAAAACCTATTTATTCCAGGCTTGTACCAGTCACATCCATGAATATTACATGACCGATTCAATAGTCTCATCTGTGAGTACTTACAGCAGAGCTGAAGTCTATTGACTTGTATTCTGATATGAGAAGAGACGCATGTCCTTGGTGTAAAGGACACACAACGCCTCAAATCAAAACCTGCAACTAATCTATAAGATGGCCATTATACAGTCCTTCATCAATGGTCACACTCTGAGCTGCCACTAGAGGGAGCCGTTACGTACACAGGATATGTTCTTACTGAGGACAATCACTACATCCCACAGACACAGGCTAGGACTATAGTGTGACAGTCACAATGGTATAGAGAGTGCATTAGGATAACCAGGACGTTTGCACTGTTCGGAAAACTATCCCTTAATGCACACGACCGTATGTATTTTGAAGTCCGCAAAAAATACGGATGCCATTAACCACCTGACTGTTTTGCCCAAGTCCAGCTCAGGCAGTGTGAAAAGTAGCTAACTGGAGGGGGAAGGGTTGCTTTAGATGGTGATATCTCTTCAATGGTAGCAGCTGGAACATGCAACTGGTCTTGTCTGAAAGCTGACAGTCCAGGTTTTCATACAAGACCAAAATGACAGTCCAAGCAACAGTGGAGAAATTACTTTTAGAAATCAGTCGGGAATAATCGCGAGTTTTTACTTTCACTTTAAGCTGCATTCACAGCATCCCGATTTCTATCAGTGATATCTGTCTCCGTCCTGAACATACTGCTGTCATTCTGGTATTATCTGAAAGCTTGGAATGTCTGCTTTCAAACAAGATCAGTTGCAGGTTTTCTAGCTGCTACCATTCAGGAGGTAGCAGCACCTAAAGCAGCCCTCCCCCTACAGCTAGCTACTTTTCCCACTGCTGGAGCTGGACTCTGGCAAAACCAGTTAGGGGGTTAAAGGGGCCCGGGCCCCTCACAGAAGTTGTACTTACCTCATTCCCCAGCACCCATGTCGGCATCAGAAGCAACGTGGATGCCGAGGAACGAGGTAAGTACAACCTCTGTGAGGGGCCTAGGCATATGGGGGGGGGAGGGGGCATTATAGGTCTTGGAGAACCTCTTTAACCCCTTCACCCCCGGAGCTTTTTTCGGTTCTGCATTTTCGTTTTGCGCTCCCTGCCTTCAAACAGCCATAACTCTTTTATTTTTCTGTTCACATAGCTGTATGAGGGCTTGTTTTTTGCGGGACAAGTTGTACTTTCCAACGCCACCATTTAATATTGCATACGGTGTAGTGGGAAAAAAATTCCAAACCGGGTGAAATTGCAAAGAAAACGCTATTCCGCTACAGTTCTACGGGTTTCTTATTTACAGCGTTCGATGTGCATTAAAACTGATCCGTTACTTTCATTCTACTGATCAGTACGAATCCGGCGATACCTAATATGTATAGTTTTTCCTGCGTTTTCATAGTGATAAAATAATTAGAAAGTTGCCCTTTTTTTTTTTTTTTCCTTGTCAAATCTTGACCCCTATAACTTTTTGGTATTTATGTGTACAGAGCTGTATGGGGGCTCATTTTTTGCGGGACGATCTGAAGTTTTTATTGATACCATTCTGGGGTGTGTATGACTTTTTGATCACTTTTATTTAATTTTTTTTAGAAAAAAAAGCGACAAAAACGGCAAATCGCCATTTGGATGCTTTTTTCCGCCACACAATTCGCTGTATTGGAATTTTTTTTTTATATTTTAAAAGTACGGGCGTTTTCGGTCACGATGATACCCATGATGTCTATATTTATTGTTATTTAGGTATTTATTTTTTACTTATACGGAAAGGGGGGTGATTTGAACTTTTACATCTTTTTTATTTTTTATATCTTTTTTTTAACTTTTTTTTTTACTATTAGAAAGCTCAAATATGGGCTTATATATTGTGGCTTTTTTTTTTTTTCTTTATGAGCAATTCTGGTTTTATAGACTCAGAAAGCCATGAATTGCTCATTTCTTATCCTGGCCTGCCATCTAGTGGCCAGAATAAGAATTGCACTTTGAAAACTGTAATCCTCACCAGCGAGGATTACAGTTTTCATATGGTGTACAGACACCCCGATTGGCCACAAGGGGTGTCTGTACACCACCCGGAAGCGAACGCTTCCGGGTTTAGCCGCAACTAGATGCCGTGATCACGGCATCTAGTCAACCCGGAAGACGCCGCCGATGTAGTAGGTAGCGGCAAGTCTCTGCTGTTAGAAACAGCAGAGACTTGCCGGCCATGACGCCCGCCGCACCCGCGAGCGGGCGCCATGTGCCCGCATCGCCCCAGCGCCGTACATGTACGGCGCTGGGGGTGAAGGGGTTAATATTCTTTTCCTATGCCTAGCAGGTTGGTGCCTACAGGTGCATACAGCACTGATGACTGGCATCATTACTAGATTAATTTGGGACCAGTAAGTATCCATGCAGATGGACTCTCACTTATCAGACTTTTATTATATATAAGCCTGACTTGAAGGCCTCTCCAACCAATTCTGAGACCAAAACATATTAAAGAACCCCTTTAATATGTTTTGGTCTCAAAATTGGTTGGAGAAGCCTTCAAGTCAGGCTTTATATATAATAAAAGTCTCACCTCACTTTAGTAAGTGACATTTATCATTTAGAGAAAGTTAATACAAGGCACTTACTAATGTATTGGAATTCTCCATATTGCTTCCTTTGCTGGCTGGATTAATTTTTCCATCACATTATACACTGCTCGTTTTCTATGGTTACGACCACCCTGCAATCCATCAGTGGTGGTCGTGGTTGCACACTATAGGAGAAAACATCAGCCTCTCTGGTGGCCGGGACCATGGGAGCTCACATAGGCCGGTGCTTTTTCCTATAGTGTGCAAGCACGACCACCACTGATGGATTGCAGGGTGGTCTGTAACCATGGAAACAAGCAGTGTATAATGTGATGGAAAAATGAATCCAGTCAGCAAAGGAGACAATATGGAGAATCACAATACATTAGTAAGTGCCTTGTAGTAACTTTCTCTACATGATAAATACCACTTGCTGAAGTGAGACATCCCCTTTAAGTTCTATCATAATATATGGGGACTGAGAAAATGACCCTCAAAATTTTGCATGATCAATATAAACCGGGCGCAACGTGACTCTTCTACAACAAAGTTTTATGGCCGACTGTATTTATCTGCTGTTTTATGGACCCCACACATCGGTGTAATGACACGGCTATGGCTCAGCGTGCACATCCGAGGCGCGCCTGTTACTTAACGTCTTGGACTGACCTTTAGGATAGTGACTTACGATGTGCACTCACAGGACCTGACACACTGAGCACTTTCACTTCTGTTCTCACACAGCAGAAGCCTCCCGAGTCATGAGGCTCCTTGCACACAGGTGCTGGATGTCGTGAAGAAATTCTACGGAAAATTCTGTGCAGATTCCTATGCATTTCCACACCAAATCTTCAAGTGTTTCTCACGGTTTTAGGTGCAGATTTAACGTGGTTTTGCCGCATTCAAAAAAAAAAAAAGGGGTAAAATCTGTACAAAAGAATGGCACAAAGAACTGACACGCTGCGGACGTCAAATTCCACGCGGCGGGTCAATTCCCACATGGAAGGGAAAGCAAAGCGTACATGAGAGTGGTCTAATCTCATACACTTTCATGGTACCGTATTAGGCTTCATTCACACGACCGTATGTGTTTTGCGGTCCGCAAAAAAAAACGGATGACGTTCCGTATGGCATCCGTGTTTCCGTTTTTTTTTGCGGATCCATTGTAACAATGCCTATTCTTGTCAGCAAAACGGACAAGAATAGGACATGTTCTAGCTTTTTTGCGGAATGGAAATACGGACATAAGGAAACGGAATGTACACGGAGTACCTTCCGTTTTTTTTGCGGACCCATTAAAATGAATGGTTCCACATATACGGTCTGCAAAAAAAAACCGGAATGGACACGGAAACAAAATACGGTCGTGTGAATGAAGCCTTACGCTGAGGTTTATCTGCACGAGAATCCGTGCAGAAAAAAAAAACATACGTAAACCGCAGCGTGTGCAGGTGCCCCTAATATCACCCTAGAACAAGGGGGACCTTCAGCATCCATGATATGTGGAAACTTGCAGACATCATAGAAGCAGTCCTTGTGGATGCTGTGAGGACTGTGTTGTGGGGAGGGGTGGCGGGTAGCTCAGGTAGGTCCCATGTCCCCTATACCAAGTCGACCCCACCGATATGATCACAACTATGAAGAGAGTGGGTGACTTCATTAATACCAGCATTCCTACAAATATCAGGCCAGAAGCATGGTCCTAGGTCAGCACTGTGTACAATACACAACGTGATCATCAGACTTACAAATGACGCACACACACAGCCCCAGGACCGTCCCTCAGGGACCGGCCGGGACTAAGAAGGATGATGCAATATAGTTGGAGAACTATCATGGTTCACAGAAATTTCTGAACCCCTTTAGTGTAGTAGACGCTGTCGTTCTCCCCCCCCAAATGTTTTTCAGTCTAATGACCGCAGGACCTGTGGAGGAAGAAGGCTGTGCGAGTCTCAGAGAAGGAAGGAGTCTTCCAAGACCTCACGCGGCCACCAGTCTGCAGACTTGGGGTTCACTGTAGTGGGAACAACGTGCACCCACTTTTTGAAATTTTAATAAGACTCACTCAGTTGTTAGCGGCACAAACTCAGTAGCAACGGCCTGGCCTCCAGCTGGTTGTAGGGCTCATTCACACGACCATATAAATGGGTTCCGCACTAGAGTTGAGCGAACGTGCTCGTAACGAGCACTGTACGACTCGGATCCCCCGCGCTTGAATGGCCGCAGCCATCCGGATCCGTCCTCCTCACCCGACGATCTGGATGGCTACGGCCATTCAAGTGCAAGGGATCCGAGCCGTACAGTGCTCGTTACGAGCACGTTCGCTCAACTCTATTCCGCACCCGTTTTGGCAAAATTGTGGACCCATTCATTTCAGTGGAGACGCGGACAGAGCTTTCCACATCCGTTGCCCCCGTAAAAAGAGATAGAGCATGTCCCACTCTGCCGGAATTGCAGACGAGAATAGGCATTTTTTTATATCACAGCGGCGACCATTTTGCTGAACGCACACGGCATCCGCGTTTAGCGGTCGTGTGAATGGAGCCTGCGTAAGAGTGGCTGCAAACGGCGCGGATTTTTGTGCAGAAAAGCCACATTAAATCTGCACCAAAAAAAACTCACATAAATCCGCACCATTTATTATGTGGTGTTTTTTTTAATGCAGTTTTTTATGCAGTTTTTATGCAGTTTTTGATGCAGATGTCACTCTTCCATTGAAAAGGCTGAAATCCAAACACACAAATAAAAAAAAACACGCAGCAGCTGACATACTGCAGATTTCAAAATCCACATGGCAGGTCAATTCCCGCACCTAAGGAAAAAAACAAAGTGTACACGAGGCCTAACGTCACACACTTTTCCGATACTGTAATACACTTCGGTTTTTCTGCATGAAATTCGCACATAATCCGCACTGAGTGCAGCCACCCTAAATCAGAAAACAATGAGTAGAAGATTAAAACCCTAAGCCGATAATTATTCTCCCCACCAGTAACATACTCATAGGGGGTGCAAAAGCTTCAGCTGCATCCGGCCTATTCATCCCTCTCTCACATTGCCGTCAAGCAGATCCGCGGCAGCCTGGCATCTGTCAATACCGGACACTAACGCGTTTCTATCCGGCCCCATTCACTGTAATGATGACTGCAAATACGCAGAGTAGCTGGCCGGACAAATACGGCTGAGAACGGCAGTTTCCGTCTGGTAGCTTCTCGGCATATTTGCCGGGTAGCAGCCGAATCTCTGCGCGGCAGCGCCCGTCATTCACAGATCCGGCAAGATGATCCCGGCCGGATCTGTTTTTAACGCAGATGTGAAACAAGCCTCAGTCCATATGCACACTGCAGATTTCTGCTATGGATTTCAGTGTGAATTCTGCACCGTAAACCACCTCCCATTGTTTTTAATGGGAATCCGTACTACCGCGCACGCAGATTATTCACATCTGGTTTCCCAGACCGCACATGGCATAGATTCTGCACGGGCACCAAGGGAAACCGCCGCAGTCGTCTGCGAAGCACTAAAATCAGAAAACCGAGGCCACGGAATACAATGTCAACATCCACAGTGTGAACACGGCCTAAGGGTAAAGTCACTCGGCCGCAGTGGGCTCTAGGCAAAATCTGCATGTGTTAAATATGGATTTGAAGTTATGAACTTCGCAAATAATGTTGCGAATATGCATGATAAATATACCACTTGTGGCCTTACCCTTAAAGAAGAACTCCCGCAAAAATGTTTATTCTCTGACCTGTTAAGAAAGGTGCATGATATAATCTGTAGTGAATGCAATCTTCTTATCAGAGACTGTAATTGAGAGTTATCCCCCTCTTCTA